>JAQFZQ010000134.1:0-47665 GCA_034696005.1 Glomeris marginata | reverse complement strand
ATGTCCTGAGGCGCTGGGTGCCACTGACGTCACAGGAAAAGTTGCATGAGCTAACCTTCTCTTCTATCGACCTTGGGTTGTTAGCACCTTGAAAACAGCCAAGGTCCAACATTTGTAAAAATATATCTGCATAAAAAAATTGGGCAGATTCGTAAGCAACATTTATTATCCCAGCATCTTTAACACAAACTATCAGTATGATCTATAGGGGGCGTACGCGGTTGTGCTTAGCCAAAACAGGAATCTAACGTGCTTTCCTGACTAATCAGGTGATGCTCTACAACTTTCCAATTTAAACTAGGGTTCTAAAATGCAAGGTTTCAGAGATAGAATTCAATTGACCTTGGAAATGATACTCAATGTCATTCCGGCATGCCTCAACAATCGGCCCACCTCTTCTGATTCAGATTGTTTTCATATCTGCTACCAATTTTTAGTTATTTCTCAACAGGCAACACTTTAGGACCACCCTGTATATTTTCTAAACTTTTGTCCAGGCAATGTTTCAAGCAATATATTTTTTCTCCGTTTGCATCATTCTTCCTTTGAATCATATGGGTTCATATCAGTTCCTTAGTGTTTTTTGAAAAGGCAGACTTCATATTTGAATAATATTGACCAGGTTTAGCTTACCAACGATTTTTTTAATTCCTGTCCAAAAAGGTGGACATCAACTATCTTCTTAAATAATTAATTTGTCAAAAATCTGGAGATTGAAAGGGTTAATTATTGCCATCTTAGTGTGAGGTACATCAAGTTCCTATCACATGACCCTGTAGTCTCTTAGCCTTTCTTATACCAGCCTCGTATAAGTGCCTATGTACTAAGTATGGCACCTCCTCGAAATTCTATGTAGTGTAAGGTTCCAGTTTATTCACGTTTCCTGTAATTTCTTCTGTTTAAATAATGTTGATGCAATACTACGCCTTAGTTGCTCATCCTTTATTCCGCTACCTCATGTGTCTATTTCATTGTGACCACGCCTCCTGTATAATATATAAATATAGCCTTGTCACATTAAACTCTTCAGCTTTGAATCACCAACCATGATGTGCGTATCAATCTCTACGCTACAGCTATATTTCCCACCTTTTCCTGATCTTACAGTAGGGTGTCCAGACATGGTCACAGTTCATTTCGTCACATGCTACTTTACCATAATGAATCGGACACATTCATTTCGTCACACTTTATCTGTCACAATATTGGTCATATTCGATTAATCACAATATTGGTATAACGTAGGTCATCGCGTGCTTCACTGATGTATTTGTGTTTGAGACTTTGTGATTCATTACACCTTTACCGATATCACTATGGCAATATAGTTCCCCTCCCACCCATGCAATATTCAACAGAAACAAATGACTTTTCAACTATAGCGCTTAACTTCCAATACAAATCCTGCAATATGATTTAATTAACTATCGATTAACAGACATTACATCCAATCGATCCAATTGATCATCAAAAAGAGAAAGAATAATAAGCACCAACCGGTGACTTGTTTATTATATTGAAACACCAAAGCCAATTGGCACACGACTGTAGACTTGGCACCATGTCCAAATGAGACCCACCAACTACCAATTAATTCCTGAGGTGAAATTAAACGACCCAATGAAATGGTCAATCGACTTTGTATCGATTCATCGACACCGGTCTCCATCTCTGCAGGGGTACTGCTAGTTTCTTCTACTAGGATCGACCAAAACTGGCAAAAGCAGAAAAAGACTGCCGTAAAGAGACTAAAGACATCGATCGGAAAAGTAATAGCGCTCCGGGTGACGTCATACAAGTCAAAAAGTGTTGCCAGAAATCCCGCTATAAGTTATCGATTGCCACGACAAAATCTCAACGTCGCTATTAATGCCCAGTTTGCTCGCATCAAAGACGAACCTAAAAGGAAAATATATCGCATAGGGATTGAGAAGTGACCAGCCGAACACCACGTGACAACCAACATCCACCCACCCCAAACTCCGCCTACTACACTCAATCGGTCACCGATCATAACGCTATCATGGTGCTCATACTTGGAAGATTTATGGCCGCAAAGTAGAGGTTTTGGTAGTAAAAACCTCAACATCCGCTAGTACAATAATGATCCGCCCCGGAAACGACACCATGGTGTCACTAAGACGTTGTGCATTGTGCATTTACCGCCAAAATAAAAAATCAAATAAATAGAAGAAAAAAAATAAGAGTGCAAGAGAAAAACGACAATAATAAATGGCGGCCATTCATCCCGTGCAAAATACAAAAGAAAATGGGAGAAAGGACAGGGTGGGAAGAGATAAGAATTTCCTCGCTGCGAGAAAATTAGCTTTGTTGCCACGTGGCCTTTGTTCTTAAATTTGCCCATTGCGGCGTCGTCATTTTAATTAATTCAATGTGGAATTACGGCACTTAAATAACTTCTCAGCAGCTCGAGTCCGATTATAATCCGCAGTGGAAATAAAAATCAAGTGCAAATGAAAACAAAAAAGGAAGGAAAGGAGCTATAGGAAAATGGGGCGGTGACGTCGCCATTTTGCGCAGAATCAATGAATAAGGATGAATGATAATGGGAGTGAATTATTGCTCGCAGCCGTGCAATTTCATCTCGCAGATATCATTTTTATACCAACGAATTGCTGTTATACGCGCATTTAATATCCATACATATGGATCATATCATAATTGTAAACGTGATAAAAAGCTAATTAAACGTACCGCAAATGTTTCGCCCAATCACTGCAATTACATCGCTTATAACGAAATGTCTGAATGCTACATTGACAAACACATTAATATTTTTGAAGAGAATTGTCCTTTATACGTATATTCTATGGAAGATGTGAACCTTTTTGTCCTTTAGAACACTAATTAGACCGGCTTTGCATGTACAATTGCCTAATGAAATTTATATGGAAGCAAGTGGCCCCCTCTGTATGGCTATTATGGACCAAGAATTTACTGAAATGAATTTGTGGGATTTACATTGTAGTTTTACTCGTTTCAAATATTAATAAATTTGTGTAAACATTTGCTATACAGTATATGTATACAACCCCTGGCAAAGTTTCGGTCATGCATCATGCCATGGGAAATCTGCAGGCACTTTCACAATTTATTTATAGTGAAAAACGTAGTTAGGGCGAAAACAAATATGTAGCTACTACTCTATAGAACTGCACTTATTCACAGACAATCTTGCAATATTTCCAAAGAGATTCGTCGTAACATTTGTGCGGAAATAAATATAATAAAACCATCTATGGAAAAAAGGACCCAAATCATGCAAAATCTTGCAGAAAACAATCCGATCAGTGCCATTAATCTTTGGAAATTGGTCGGATCAAAACGAAATAATTAATATTTAAACGAGATTTCACATCATTTAAATTTTAATGCAAATCCAACTTGCTGCAACCCCGTCAGCATGGCCAATCTGAGCGTGTCACATGGGTTTTTCTGGGCGGTGTCTAATAGGCCAGTGGGCTGATTGTTCATATAAACTCACTGAAATTCTCATACACACTGTAACATATATGTAGGTATCCAAAAAGTCTGGCGTTTGTCGTTAATTGTAGATAGAAGTGACAGGAAATGAAAATGATTACTACATATGTTCCCGAAAATAAATGCCAGTTTGTAATTACAATTTATAGAACTAAGTATATCTTTGACTGTAACCAGGCTAAATCGAGCAAACTGCAGGCAAGGATAATACTTATTTGCAATGGAGTAAAATTATAGGGGGAAGCAAATTGATATTGAACATATTCCCAACATGAGACGTGCATTGAAATATCGATATGAATATACTCTTCTTCATTGGATATCAATATTACCACCTATTTTGTATTCATGGCAGACACCAGTACATAAAATTGCCGTTAGGAGGCGCCATGCAGCGGGCATATATACGTCCACTTTTATTGTACCTAGATAACACATCTGGAAACAAAACTATAAATCTCTATGCCCAATTTTCACAGAATTCAGTAATATGCATTCACCTATAATAAAGACTATAGAATTTAGCTTCCCTCATTTTTAGAAATTACCGGTTAGTGCATTGTTTTTAGCAATTAAGGGAGTCATTTTTTCTCTTCAGAGTATACTATATTCTTATGCATATACTCTGTTCAATGGTAGCCACTCCCACTACAAGTTTGGGTACTTGCTTAACTGAGGCTTATAGCAACAATCACTGCTTTAGGTTCAGTTCTTTTAACTTGTTACTACCTTTTCCTTGTAATGTTTTCTTTGCAAACTTTTGTTTTAGTGCTTTAGCTATTGATTGGTTGTAATCCTGAGAATGTATTGTTGTTTACATTCTTGGATCCTACACCTGACGGCTAGTTTAGCAATGGGGTTGTTATATGTTCTTCCAAATTGAACATAAGTGACGTCATCAGCCCGGATGTAAAAATCTATTATTTTTATTTAATTCTATTGTTCCCTCTGCATACATGTTAGCAATAGCAATTTGAGCTAGTACACATTTGGCACATGCAATAATATGCCATATGTGACATTTTCGCACGTTTATAAATGAGGTGATTGAATTCACTTGAGTATTTAGTTACACAATTTGCGCAATTGTAAAATCCAAGGTAAAATCAACCACATACACAATTATCAAGAGCTTTATTTGGAACTTTTATATTTTAAATTTCGCGCTCGCCACATATGCTAGCTATCACATCCCACAGCACAAGCGCCGTTACTAGGAATTGAAAACAAAACGTTCTAAAAAACTGAAACAAACCCCACAGCTGTTGTATATTTTTTTATTTACCAAACCTGAAGTACCAAAAAGTAACCCGATTTGTTTCGAAAATGGACACACCTCCGCCATGCAAATGGAATTACTATAAAACTAGCAACACGTTGACATGTCATCGAACCCCGATTTCATTTTCGTCAGGTGAATAACCGAAACTAGATAATCAACAAAATGCCCTGCCGAAGCATGGGCGAAATCATACAGCTGCGAGACTGTTTACTGCTTCGAAATCACGATTTGGTGAGGGAAGATTTGTGGATTCGCGACGGGAAAATAGTGAACGCAGAGCCGTTGTTTTTCGTCGAAAACCAAACGGCTGACATTCAAATCGATTGCCAAGGCTCCATCATCTCACCCGGTTTCATAGACGTTCAAATCAACGGTACGTACACGTAATAATCTGAATCGAAATCTTATCACCACACGCAATATAATATTAATATACCGTTTATTCTGTTTCGTAGGAGGTTTCGGAGTGGATTTCTCGGCGTATACTTCCGCCGATTTGGAGGAAAACGTGAAAAAAGTAGCGCGTGGGATTCTTGCGCATGGTGTGACGTCATTTTGCCCTACCATTGTGACGTCACCGCCTGATCTCTACAGACAAGTAAATAGGTCCATATGTAATCGTTAATTGGGGTAATTCTACCCAACTGTCAGGATTTATATTATCATCATTAGTTTTAAAACACATTTCTCCTAAGTTTTTTTTACATATACATTATATTGAAAGGTTATGCAACTTTTTATCATATTAAATGATACATTCACCCACAGGCAATTCCAATATTACAACCAAAAAATGGTGGGAAAGATGGTGCTGGAATCTTAGGTACTAAAATTTCCCATATAGCACCAGTTATAAATTTTCTAAGATTCAAGACTGACCACTTGATTATTTCATTGAAAAGGACTTCATCTAGAAGGCCCTTTCATTAATAAAGAAAAACGAGGAGCCCATCCTCCAGACCTCATCCGTTCATTTAACAATGGAATTGCTGACATGTTGGAAGTATATGGAACCCTGGAGAGCATCTCTATGCTCACTATGGCACCTGAATTGCCGCACGCTCTTTCGGTGATACGAGAGCTAACCGATAGGGGAATTACAGTTTCCCTAGGTTTGTGATGTCTACATTCAAATATAATTTTACTTATATTACTGCATAACTTTAAGCCAATTTGTGATTCATATAATTAAATTTTCAAAAAGGCCATTCAATGGGGAGCCTTGTAGATGGAGAGAATGCGGTACAGAATGGAGCACGATTTATAACTCATCTCTTCAATGCCATGTTGCCTGTACAGTAACTATAACTACCATCAGGCATTCAATGTAACAGGGTGTCTACTACTACTATAGTAGTCATGGAATTCCCGGTCTTCAAGGAAAAGACATGAAATTTCAATATACACATGGAAATTCTGAATTTTCAACGCGGTAGACACCCTGCGTATGACTATGATTTTATGTAGTTTTTCTTTATTGATATGTAGTTTCACCATCGAGACCCTGGTCTTGTTGGACTATTGGCAAGTGACTTCTTGCCAAGTGATAAACCCATATTTTACGGTATAATTGCCGATGGCATTCATACGCACCCGGCAGCCTTACGAATAGCTCATAGAACCCATCCGAATGGTATGAAAACGTATTAAAATCTAAAGAATTTTATTAAACTAGATGATGAAATTTATTATTCTATTTAACAGGTCTGGTGCTAGTCACCGATGCAATATCTGCCATGGGATTAGGTCCTGGAAAGCATCCTTTAGGTCAGCAAGTTATTGATATCACTGGGAACAGAGCTGTAATTGATGGCACACAAACCTTGTGTGGGAGGTGAATACCATTTTTAGTTGTCTATTATTGATTTGGGAAGTTTTTCTTTACCAAATTATTATTAAACTTTGTTATGTGATTGATGTTGCAGCATTGCCACAATGAATGTCTGCATCAAGAAATTCATGAAGGCAACAGGTTGTACTAGTGTGGAAGCACTAGAATGTGCCACCTTGCATCCTGCTCAAGCCCTGGGTATTACGCAACGCAAAGGAACCTTGAACTTTGATAGCGATGCGGACTTTGTAATTCTGGACAGCAATTTGAATGTTACGTCTACTTACATATCAGGCGAATGTGTATGGGAAAAAAATAGTTTGTGATTGCAAATGTATTGATTACAGTTCATTAAAAAAATATGGAATCTGTTATTATGGTGATTGGTCCAACAGAAATTCATAAGTTTCTTTCGTTGTAATTTTCTGGTAAAAGAAGTTATATAGTATTTCAACAAAATTTAAAATTCCACAAAAGATTTTTAGGCATGTGGCAAGCAAATAAATAAAATATAAAAATAAAAAAACAACAAGTACCTAATAAAAATTGTTATTTCCACAAAATAGTAGTCCTATTTAACTAAACCAGCTGGTTCAATTTTGAATCTACACTGTAATTAATTCATAAAACGCTGGTATATTTTTCGAGTCCAAGCTGTAATTCAGAGGGTAAACGTGGCAAATTGTTACATGTCGCAATATTATGCAAATATGGCGACTCAAGGTGAAGAAAATGCCCGGATGTACGGAACTAGCATTGTTTAAATTTAGCCGTTTTTTAACCGATCGAGGGTTTTCGCATTGGTTTTAACTGGTTTTAACCTTTACAATATACTTAGTTCCAGAAGCATAAAAATACGTCAGTTATTTTGTGTTTTCTGGATTGATTTGCCCAAGGCTACTCGATTTCCCACGCACATGGCAATCTCAGAATCTTGGTGCTTGGAGTGGAATATAAGCCTACAAACTGCGCAGTACGTCGATTCCAAAATTCGGTCGCTTAATAATCTATTTATTTATGAGATTGTCCTACCTGGAACCGCAGAATGGTGATAACTGGATGAGAATGGTCCCACATTGTTGAATCTTGGGTTGAATACTGTCTCTAAATAAATCCACAGCAGCAAGAACCATTTCGAACTGCAGCTCACAAGGGCACGCACGTGATTGGCGATAGAGAAGGACACTTCGTTTCTATCTGAAGCTCATGCATACAGCGCCACTTAGCGCGCAATTGCGGAACTAAATTTGTTCCATTCCATTGGTTCCGATTGGTTCCCTTTGTTCAATCAATGAGCTCATTGGTTCAATGAAATACAATAATGATGAGTCATGTTTATTAAAAATATTGCTACAGATCAGTTTTTGTGTATGGTAAATTTATATTTGAAATAAGACTGATTTCACTGTAGGACACAAATTATGGAATTAGAAGTTTATGTTCGAATTAGGCAATTTTCAAATTTTGCTGTATTAAATTTTACCAAGAGTGGATTTTACTCATAAAAAATGCGTTTCATTACCAAATTGCATAGTAGCAAAATCCCCAGGTGGCATTTAAAGTGTTGCAACAAAAATATTGTTTTTCGAAAATTTCCATAAGATTAATAAGATTTCAATCTGGTATGATGCAACATTTTAATATTACGTATAGTTTTTGTTATTAATTGCAGTCATTCTTCGTTTTTGTTTTTCTAAAATCATAAAATATAAAATGCAAACCAACAGTGGAAATCACTGCTGAAAACAGCTGAAAGTTCTGATAGTATCCGCTTGTTGTAGGTCATAAAAATGCCTTCAAAATGTCAGCACATGTGCTGACTCATATATTTTCCATTGAATTCTAAACAATATTACATTCGAAGTCTTTGTTGTATGTTATTTGAATATGGATTAACTTGTGGAGAAACTAATTAAAAGTTGGATTTTGACACCACATCATTGGGAGCTCTTATTTCATGAATGGAATGGTTATTAAAAAATATTTTGTTTGCAGAACATTATTACCAAGGTATGCATGATCATTTCTTGTACCATCATAGGTATCCGCTATATGTATGCACATATAATTAATTAAGAAGGAATATGACAAGACTTTTATACCTCTAAAATAGTGGGGAACCTCTGATGTGAACGCTTCCGAAATCTAGCTGCAAGCTGCTAAAATCTAAAACAAATATTTGCTCAAGGGTTTCCGGATTATACCACACTTGGTTGTGCAATATCTGCATGTATACATAACCAAAATTTAACTCGTCGTGAAATGCATGTAATAACTTTACGATATAAAATGCGAGTGTTACTAATATGCAATGAATAAATCATCTGCAGTCTAACTCGGTTTTCCCAGGCCAAAAGCTATACAAAAGTTATTGCAGACTTTGATATACTACTTGCAAATTGAAGGCTGCAATCCTTGCCCTTATATACAGCACTTGAAATAAAATCAACAGTTTGACATGTTTATTTCATACTGATGCAAATGGATGAAATAGCGCATTAAAACAAACAAGTTCACAAACTAAAAGCTCACTGTGTGTTTGATCTTCGTTTAAACAACATCATAGTAGATGATTTATAGGGCAAATAACAAAAGACGATACAGTAAGCAACACTTGTCACTTGTTCTAATAACGTTGAAATGACTTGTTTGTTGCATCAGCTCCCTGTGTCAGTTCGCCTTACTAGCAAGCACTGACATTGGATTCATTCACAAGGTCAACCAGGGGTGTTATTAAAAGAATTCAGCAATGGCAAATAATGGCATTATTGCTAATTTATCAAGAATTTCTAACCTTGTACAGCTTTTTCCATATCTCACAAAGGCAAACTGTAGAATGTAATCTGAAAAAGATGGCCAATGGCGAGCTAAATCTTGAGATGATGGTCCATCCCCAGAAGCCAAAAAAGCTTAATTGTAATGGATGAGAATCGGCTCTCTCAGTCTCTAAGGTACTAATCACCCACATAGCAAAATTGCACACCATCAAGAATGTTATCAGCTCCCTTCCTGGCCTTTTATGCGCTTGCGCAGAATTACGAGCTGTGCGATGAGATGCGTCTAAAATGAACATAGTTTGGATGGTGGCTTGAAGCAATCTGGTGAATGATGCGCTGAATACAATCAAAGATGTGCTATCTTTTTTCATGGTACTGCTGATCATACTGAATATGCTGAAAAGGTAAACGCCAACCTGGGCAAAAATCAACAGGATGTTGTTCAGTTCCTCATTGTGGTTTTCGTTGTGACGAAAATGCCTAATTCGGACCATGGCCACCAATGGCACTGGAAACGTCAACAGATAGATTGCCGTCTCTGAAATGTGAGCTTCTCGAATCGCAACATCCTTGTAATCCGGCATAGTGATGAAGACATAGTACAAGATCACACTGATTATGGCAAGCACCAGCACCAAAATACCAGAAAACAATCCTCGGATGGAACTTGTGCAGTCAACCCTGTAATGGTGATGACTGCGTCTGGAATGTGAAACATTGTTGTTGTTGTTCACACCAGGATGAGTATGGCCAGGTCTTCTGTTGATGTTGTTCCACATAGTGTAACATATTGCGGCACATATCAAACTGTACTGGATGGTGCAAGGGAAGAGCAAAGGGCTGATGTTGTGCACCAGCTGACCCAAAACTTGCATTCTACGACAGTCGAGACGTGAAGGCCCCTTGACCGCAGATGGCAAATATGAAGAGTTGATGCTGTAGACACTAGCTTCAGTTGCGGAATCGTTCAAGCTGTTTGCAGTGGTCAACTGATGAGCTGGATCATGATCCTCCAAGATGGAAGGGTCAGCCAGGCGGAGGATTTCGTACTTTGATTCTTGGATGACCATGTACAGCCAGACACAAAGATTGGTGGCCAGCATGTGCATAAGGCCAAATCGGGCTGCTCTGCGGTACTTGCAGATGTTCATCTTCCTCATGTATAAAGTCCCATCAGTAACAACCCATGATATACACAAGAGGCTGCTCGAATATTACATAAACTAGCTTTTTACTACCCTATTAATCAAGGAACTCTTCAAAATAGATTTGCAATTATTTTCAAATTCCCTATTCTTCTCCATCTGACAGATACATAATATTCGAACAGCTTCTGTAATATTTTCAGCGAAATACAATAATTGATACCTTGGAGTTGAGGAATATAAAATACAACTGAGCAAATGTGAACGCCATCCGGGCTATCGGGTCCAAAGCATTGAGGATATTGTAACAACTGCTATGCGGATCCATCTCAAGGAACCGTACAAATTCTAGTCCGGAGTATATCATGCTTCCAATACCGAAAGCTAAAAACGTATAAATATACTGTATAATAAGTTGTGTGATACATAAGAGCAATAATTATAGAAATTCATTTGTATACTACCTATGGCACCAACGCGAAGATAGAAGCTACCGCAATTGTTTCCTGGACGCTGGATAACAGGTACACCACGGTTCTCTACATTTAAAGATGGAACCCCTTCCACATCTGACTTTGCTTTTGCCTCCTCTGATTGGTCTGGTTCCTTTGGTGTAGACTTCTTTGCGTATATCCATCGGAAGAGAACAGCCCAACTTTCGTTGCGATTGCGAAGAAAGACATATGCGTAAATCAAGAAGATGATGCTCCCACAGTAGAGAAACAGATAAAATCCCTGACGATTAAAACCAAAAGCATATTTTAAAATAAGTATAGTTTGATCAAGCACAAGAAAGGGGCTTGGGAAGGGTTGTAAGGGTGATTCATTGCGTGGTGGAAGTGCTGCAGTATATCAATAGTAGGTATATACAGGGTGTAAATGTGATACTGTTCAGGATTCATATAGTGTGGAAAGGGGTAAGAGTAGGTGAGATATTACATTACAAATCAATGTATGCATTCTTTCATTGTTTTTTGCAATGCTTACAATTATGTATTTTGCAGACCATAATATTCGCTCTCGTGACGTTTCTTCAGCATTTATTCCACTTTGTCTTTTTTTGACATCACGAATAACAATTCCTAGAAAACTTTCACTTGCGTGACGTACTTTTATTGGAACAAAATTGCATGCCACAATGAGCCAACTCCCCTGCTGAAATTTCCGCCCTAACAATAGGCATGGTCACGCTTCCCTGAGAATAGACCCTCCTCCCTAACTTTCCTCTTCTGCACTACATTTCCGTTTAGTTTATGGCCGGGACATTACTTTGCTGTCTCAATATGTCATCAGCATAATGTACTCGTATATAGGATTTTACTTGGGGGCGCATGCACATGTCAGGATAGTCAAGTATGTGACGTATACCGTATAGAAAGCAGTTGGAATAGTAGGACTGAGAACTTCAGCCAGTGGTAGAGCAACTCCAAGCACAACCACTAATTTTGCGTATAAGGCACTCAGCACGACAAGGTCATCGTCCCTGGAACTAAATGAAAGAGACACACTGACTTATGCGTCATTTCATAGTAGATACAAATAAACAATGTAAACATTAAATTCCTGAAGGTCATCATTACTATTGTACTATTATACATGTCTTCAATATACTGTAACAGTTCATTAACGATGAGACCTGTACAGTAATAAAATTATAATGATGGTAATGATTCCAACAGCCAAATATTTTTATTTATATCTTGGATGCCCAGGAGGAAAATGAGCACCCATGCACCTGAATTGAGTGCAATTTAGAACATGTGAAACATCACATGCAGACGAATCCCTGGCTTTAGTTTATATTGGTTTTTTATTTTCCCCAATATAATCGTTATCTTGCTCTAGCCCAGGAGCAATTATGCTGAAAGTTTTGATTTTATCAAAAAATATCTTTATGAATATTGATAGTGCAGATTGCTAAAAATCTACAAATAATACTAAAATGACAAAAAACTTCATAGCAGTTGTAGCTTTACGAAATGTAATATCTTGCTCTACATTCCGTTATGTAACCAAATGCAGGTTGAAGACGGATTCAGAAAAAAATGACACGAATTTTTAATATGAACTGTATATGGAAACTATTTTGAGACAATAAATAATACCTTGATAATATTAAATATACAGTCATCTCCTATCTCATGCAGAAGGTGCTATACACCATTTCAAATCCATAACTGAAAAGCAATTATGACTAAAATTCATATATGCCTATAGGAACTGTTATAGCATAGTGGTGCAAAAAACTAATCTGTATAAATTAATAAATGCGCAAATATTTCTACTTTTCTACAAATAGTTGACAAAGGTGCTCTCACCGGTCAGTATTGTGCTTAGCAACGTTATTGTCCAATGGTTGTACAAGTCCATTAGGTTTTAGTGGGTCCTCGTTGATAACCACCGAAGGTGATTCCAAGAGTCCACCATCCACTGATGAAGTACTCCTGGAAGACCTATCAGAGAAGGAAGTGCAAATCGTCAGCCTGCCCATGGTATAATGTTCAGTTTCTATAAATGCTTTCCATATATATCAGCCTATAAACCTTAAGTCAGCTATACTTCAAGCCTGCAGATTGCGTTAGCTGCAATTAAGCTATTTTAAAACATTATATAGAGGCGAGGTTAATGAAAACCGATTGGCCAATAACATTTTACAAATGATGTTGCGGTCTGCTAATAAACTTCGCGTGTGTTACACATTTATCGTAATGCATCCAACACATAATTATATGTTCGTTACTTCCCTCTTTAAGTCTATATATAACTTACCCATCGTCAAAATCCGAATCAGAAATGTGGTCTATGACTGCAGAATTTGAGCAGCTAGTGGATGACATGTTTCTTGTACGTCTTTCCTACTTTGCTTCCACTTTTCGCCAGCTCAGTGCCTAGTTGCATAACTTTCAGTCAGGGAGACTATAATCGTAGTTATTATAATGTTGGCCAATCGCGAACAACGTCATCATCATAGTCGCCCCTCAGCAGCCACTACTAGCAGCCTCTTCTCCTTTCAAAGAACGTATTGCAGAACTTGATTTGATGGATAGGCGCCTGCCTCTAAATTTCTGCACTGTTCACATATAATTGTCATTAAAAATCTATTAAGCAATATCTAATTGCTGAATCAGTGACGACGTTGGAGTGATAAAACATTAAACACTGTTAGCTCCATGCACATACATGGCATTTTTATATAAGAATACTGCTATATGCTATTATTATATTTCCTTCAGTTGTGTGACCTGTTTAAATAAACGTTGTTAACTTCAAAGAGAACTTATAGTTCAATTTATATAGGGAATTGAACATTGAACTTTGTCTACTTTGTCTACTTATATCTTCAATCTACCCCGGCCATAATTTCCCCCAAAAATAAGTAACTTATAATACACTGTATTACACATACCACCATATAAAATTTCAAAATACTTGGTTAACTCGTGTTTGATACTAATAAAAATTGATTACCATGACCATTATATATGCTACTTAGTAAGTTTTGGAGGGAATTATATGTGAAATTTAGGAAGTGGCGCTATACTTATCATGGGCAACGAAACCTCCAAAGTGGATATAAGTGCACTTAAGAAGTTAAGTGCAAATCCGGAATCAATGGATACAACGTCCTAACTGCTATGTAGTACTGTGATTTATGAATTAAGTGTTTTTTATATGCAAATATCACATGATCGAATTATTGACAGCGGTGCAATTTTCTGTTTGATGTTTGTTGTTTTGATCTCTAGCATGTGTGCGTGCGCAATGTAACATTTCTTTTAAATGCTGGCAGAATAATTTCACTAACAGCCAGTTAATATATAATACAACTGACCAAAATAAACAAACATATACCTGCTAATTGTTGTTTATCCTACCCCTTCGTTTATAAGTTAATATTTGTGCAAACCGGAATTGTCTGCCCAGAACCAGACTCGTTTGTTGGCCTGATCTTGAACACTGCCTTGTCATCGATTTGATAGACTCGTAACAAGTCGCAAAATCAAATTAAATATCACGTCCTGGCGAAGAAGGCAAAAATAACATCATCCAATTTGCAAAGTCCACATCCCATGCAGGCATTATTAGTGCCAACTGTGCGAGATTCAATAAATAAACATTCATTATGATAGTGAGGTCACCAAGCTTTTATCCCAAATCTCAGACATTGAGTTTACATGCTTAAAGCTAGGCTATAAAACGATAATCAGGAGTCAACCTACACAGAAAGCTACACAAACATTTTGATCGCCGTGCGGAAACTATAATATATAACAAAACATATTACATTGTACGTTCAAGTTTTGTAAGCATCCTTTTATGTGATCGTTTACCCGATCACTAGTTACACGCAGAACCATTACATACAAAGATGGTCACTGCGAACAGAGCATTACAGCATATAGTAATATGAAAATGATAAATATATGTCATTATCATTAGCATACGAGTGTATATGCAAAGTCTCAAAATAGTCAGTAAACTACATGCTCCATATGCAAAGCTTATTACTGTCTTATCAAGTTCGAAAAAAAATAATACATTTCCTCGCGATACGATCACACATGTTCTTGTTTAACTTTGTACAATTTCTTCCAAATCTCACAGAGGCATACAGTTGAGTGGAAACGGAAGAAGATGGCCAACGGTGTGCTTATGTGTGCAATGATTGTCCATGCCCAGAAGCCATACTGTAAATACATTTTAAATCAATATACACGTATTATAAAAATTTCAACTATAAAGTATTATCAATGAATGATGCAACACGTTTTAGCCCATTATAGCTGTATTCTGTCTAGCAATATTCACAGGACTTATTTTTCTATAAAATGAAATTTTGAGATGAAACTAAAAAGAACCATCATTCTACAACAAATGTTTTTAATGATATGTTGGGGATTTTTTTAAGAGATGTGCATTAATTTCTTGAAGAACAGCATACTGATTAGTACATGACTGATATTGATTCCAATTACAGGCCACCCTCTGTAGGCCACGTGCAACCAAGTACATACTTATCAAGCTATAAAAATTATATTTCCACCACATCGGTTTGGCATGCTTGTAATTGAAATAGTACAGCAATTCACAATATTGTCTTTAGTGAAACACCTCTTACATCACACTTTTTATCACGTTATTTAGGAAAAGCCCTTCCCACCCTTCCCACTTCAGTGCAAAACATCATTTATTGATCAACACTATACCTTCGCAGTGACTTACAAAATTGAGCTGCACAGGATTTGAGTCAGATCTGCGTGTCTCCAACGAGTTTATGGCCCACATGGCAAAGTTGCAAACCAGCAGAAATGTGATCATTTCCCTGCCTGGCTTTCTTCGAAGCTGGTCAGTAGTAGATGCATGCCTCCTGGAAGCATCCAAGACGAATATGGTCTGCACACTGGCCTGGATCAGGTTTGCCAGCGCAGTGAGTAACACAAGTGCCGTGTTACGTGACATTGTAAAATGACCTCCAATTATGCAGAATATAGCAAAGAGGTAAACGCCAGTCTGGGCCACGATCAAAAGGATGTTGTCTAGTTCAACATAATGATGGGCCGAATATCTTAGCTCTCGCACTTGCATCAAGGCAATCAGTGAGGCAATTGTGCACAAACAGTACAGTACCAACTCTGAAATGTGAGCTTCGAGCACTGCCAGATCCTTGTACTCAGGGTTGCTTATGAGTACGAAAAAAAGGATGAGGCTAATTATGGCAAGCACGAGGACCAGGATGCCTGTGAAAAGGCCCTTGTTGGCATGGGCGCAGTCCACGCTGTAGTGGTGCCTTCGAGATGTGTGAGCTGAAACCTCCGAGCTCTCGGAGCTCAAGCGTTTGTGTTGGTGGCGCCCAATGTTCTTCCACATAACATAGAGGATTGCAGCGCATATGAGGCTGTACTCGATGGTGAATGGGAATAGGAACGGGCTTACATCTTGCACCAGTTGACCCATGATGTTCACACGGCGACATTCAAAACTGCTGCCTGCATGTTGCAGTCCACGGGCTACTCTGTGCAATACTTCGCTGTGTGATGCCACATCAGCTACATATCGCAAAAACATAAATCAGAAATATAGGCCCATTAGCTTGACATAGATAGTACCAGCTATTGTGAAAATCATGGAAATTAAACTTTATTTGCCTAGTTTTATGTAAAATATAAAATGTGGAAGTACTTAGTGTGGCATTCATCTCTTCATGGTGGACAGTCACTGTCTTATGAATTGCTGTTGGGCTAAGATGACCATGACCTTTCCCATGGTGAGGGTCTATGAATTTGAGGATCTCATGTTTGGACTCCTGGACAAGAACGTAGAGCCAGACGCACATATTGGTAGCTACCATGTGCATCAAACCAAACCTGGCTACATTTTTGTACTTGTAGATGCACATCTGTATAATTAATCAATGGATTAATCAATCCATTTATATCCAAGTGATACCAAGGAATTAACAGGTAACTGTACCTTTGAATTCATAAAGACAAAGTAGAGTTGGAAGAAAGTAAATGCCATCTGGGTGCAAGGGGTGATGGCGATTAGAACAGAATAACAAGTTGAGTTCGGGTCGAGCTCGAAAAACTGTCCAAACTCCAGTCCCGAATATATCATGCTTCCAATGCCAAATGCTGTCATTTGCAAGTAACATATTCAGTTTGGCACATATGAGGCGATGTAGTGTGATGGTAGCAAGAAGAAAGCCAACAAACCTACTGCGCCCATCCGCAAATAAAAGCTACCGCAGTTGACTCCTGCTTCTTCCATCCGACTTCTCTTCATTGGAACATTATCATTAGCAATAGCGTTCTCCAATTTGGAACTCAATGATGCATTTCTATCTTTATTACTTCGACGGCACAGAAGTGAACGGATACCACTTCCGGTTTTGTGCAGCAGGAACGAATAGGCATAAACCAGAAAGATTATACTGCCCGAGTACAGGTACAAGTAGAAGCCCTGATCATACAATGAAACAAGCATTCATATACAGACTACTTGTAACATTTGTTAACATTAAACTTACACTTACCACGAAAAATGAAGGCGGTATATAAGGTGAAATCACTTCTGACACCGGAAAACCAACTCCGAGAACAATCAGCAGCTTCGCGTACATTGCGCTCATCACGAGGACAGCTGAATCACTGTTTCATTAAATCAAATAAGAAACAATGTCTTTAGCAATTTACTTATTAAAACTTACAGCAATGTTCAATATGGACTTCAATAAGCGTGTGATGACATTACAAAACAATGAAAAATGCAAAGTTGACAATGGAAGAAAGTTCTTGTGAGAAATTTGTCGACACTCGTTCATCAATCACAGGACTAATGTTAGTGAAATTTCATTGTCACAGGTTAGTATAGTATATAACAAGCCATATTTCCTTATTATTGAGGGAATTATGAGGTTTCCAAAATGGGCATGCACCATGTGAAAGTTTTGTTGTATTCATATAATAGGGATTTTCCTCGAAATCTTTACAAAAGCCACAAAAAAAGAAAACATATATTTCTTCTCTTACACTGTACATTTTATGTAAAGAAAGTAAGTTGTTATTAGAAGTAATAATGGTGTGCTCCAATTCAAGCAACAGATGCAGTTTCCTTACGTTCATTAAATAAAAGGCATGCCTCACATTGAAAGAACAGAAATGTTGAATAGATTCTTACAGTGCAGTTTTGCCTGAGTGATATGAATGTGACATGCATGTTGTACATTACAGTACTTACATATTTTGAGTCTTGAAAGAAAGACGTCGGCTGCCATCACACAGAAGAAACACAAATTAGAAGTCATTTCTCGCGAGAAGAGTTGGAACACGCAAACGTGCAAATGCAAGGGTATATTTTGTATCATCTTACGTGTCCTTTTGTTTGACAAAGACATCGTCTTCCAGGTCTCCATCAGCTAGAGGAATCATTTCGCCCAGCCGCACCACCCCGTCGTCCATCTTCATCACCGAGGGCCGGAAGATGATTTGCTCCGGTCTCAGCTGGCTGTCAATTTAGGAAATAACAATTGGCAGACTTTAATCGCCACGTCACTCACGTGCTATCTTCTATTCGGTTCACTTTATGCTAACAGTTGCAAGTTTTCATTTTCGATTTAGAAGTTTTATTATGACGTCAGAGTGTGTGAAATGTTGTAAGAAACAGTGCCAGTCTCTTCAATGCCCACCAATGTCAGCAATAATAACTGCAGGTTGACCAATGTGTGTAGGTTTAAATGTGTATGTACTAGGCAGTGTTCAGTTCAACATAGTCACGAATTGCTATATTAAAATATATAATACGCACTTACTATAAGATATAAAAAGCATCAAATGATAAACATTAATAATTCTGCTGCATATCAAAAATATTGATAATCCTGTAATGATGTAGGTGCACAGAAACCAATTCAGTGCAATGACATTAAAGTTTACAGTGACTGTTGGGTAATAAAGATAAACTGGACACATTAATTATATATAAATGTCTCGGAAATTTTGTTGTTGTTCAAAGCAATTATTTATTAAATTCTGCAATCCACCATGAACATTGGCGATGCAAGCAGAAACACTGCACATATAAAATCTGCTGATTGGCTATACCATATTACTTTTATGATAGGTATTACAGTGCAAGAAACAGCAATAAAGGGGCCATGAGGGTCAATTTTCACATTGGTGGAAAGTTTAGGTAGTAAATCACAGGTGATGCAAAACATTAACCTGCAAATAGACTGATATAATTCACGTTTCATTTATCCAGTCACCCTGTAACTTCAACCGCCTAAGCAAAGCAACCCATTCTTGCAATTAAATTATTCTAGAGACCGCTCATTCAACAGAATAATTTATGGCTTTTTAATAATACATTTCTTCCTTGTTTCAAGTTGAAACTTTCAACTGCTTCCTAAATATTATCCACTTTCTTTTCGGAACTATGACACCAGATTGCAATGATATTTGATGTCCAGGGAATTGGGTACACAGTTTGACAGTCAACAGTAATTGGAAGGATGTTAGTACAACAAGAATTTTAGATATTGATTGAGGCTGCTTACTCTGATTCAGACCTTAGACCATCTTCACTTCCAATGCTGCCATCATCAGCAATGTCCAACGTCCTCTTCCTGCTCACGTGACCATTGGAGACTGCAAGATGCTCATTGACAGAAGTAGTGGTCCTTGCATCTTTTGCAGATTCGCATCCGGATGCTGCGGAAGCTGAAAGAGTTTCTGGACTGGCCAAAATTCTCCCTGGACATGTAGCAATGGAAGACAGTGGCAATATAGTAGGGATCTTTTCATCTGATAGAAGCCTTGGATGCACTGATGACAGCGGTTGCAGCTGGTGATGTTGTAACCCCACCCACCTGTGAAACAAAAACAAGGAAATGGTCTAATGTTCACCACAATTTCACAAGTCATTGTCAGAAAATTTACGTTCTGATGCCAAATTTAATATAGGCTATTTCAAACCAGGAAATATGCCCCAGATATAAATATAGTAGGTACATCCAATCAGCTTATTTTACATTGGTGGACATAACTTACCCGAAGCGGACCAACTTTTCCTTGACACGCTCCATCCACAAATTGAAAGTGATATGACACAAGAACTAGTTAATTCCTGAAGCCAGATACTACATAACATAGGTATAAGGTGCGTTGGCAAAATAACCACCCACTCAGTGCTCAACCCTTCCTCCAATCGTGAGATTGGAAGGCGGCTCTCGATGCTAACAAAAGCATCCACACCTGTATCTTATAATTTTTAAAATCAAATCACCTACCAATATTAATTTATGACTATCAAAGCGCAACTGCGAACATTGGGAGCAATGCCAAAAAATGCGTGCCATCAGCTACATGATGTCCACCGAGGACGAATTGAAACAAGAACATGAATAATTCACGTGCAAAACATGTGGTTATTTTCAACCTGTCTTCTCATTCAATAAGGACTTCGAATTGAAAACAGTATATAAACGCTTCCAGAATTGCAAACTTGAATTGATGAAATCATTTTGTTGTTGCATTCGTATATTTTTCTGCATATTCAATCAATGAATAATAATGCATAACTTTTTTGATTGGTTTACTTATACGTGTGTTGCACTCTTACACATGACCTTAATTTTATCAAGGTCACTGTGGCATTGAAAATTTAGTTTTCTCGCTCTCACGTTAAAACTGCAGCAACCTAGCTCAACACATACATTGTACATATATCTTAGGTTTCAAAATGGCGGTCACGTGCGCAAGATCTGCTCAAATATGAAAAAACAAATTGATCTATTTTCTTAAATTCACGTGTTGTAGGCATGCAAAGATGCTAAAAAGGAATTGAAGTGAAACCTATAGTCCTGTTTCCTGCCTCATGTTTTGTTTACTGTAGTCCAACGAACCCTGATTTATTGAGGAGGCCCATTCCACCCTGCTACCTCATTGGTCTACTCTACTACTCAACTTGTTAGGACATGGTGGTTCCCACTACATATTTGGTTGCATTCCCAACATGGGCATGCACTTCTGCAAGTTCTCCTATAAATGATTAGCTTGCCAAATTCTTTCATCTTTGAGTGAAAGGATCATACAAAACGTTTCAGTTTGAACACTTTAATTATAAAAAATGAAATTCTGAACACTTCAGAACTCAACATAAATGGTTTTATTAAATTATTCCGTTTGATGTACGTATAATATCCAAATATGCATGCCATAATTTAATCTGATATCAGTTTCCTTCAAGTAATTTATAAAATTTACATACTTACATGATATACATACAAGTTGGCTTACGTGCTGCAATGTTTCACGTTGAATGTCTTACTGATATCCGTACATCAACATGCCTTAATCTGATGTGGACAATAGGCCAACATGGCCTTCTGGTGGATATAGTGGAAATTTCCAACAAGGAAATTCTTCACAGAGTCCTAAATTGGAATTGGACTTTCAATCGTGGCCTGCAGGCCACGATGCCTGGTCTTGAACTATTTCCAATTATGTTAGCAATGGATTTCAATTTCTTCAAAATGTCAAATCTATCAGAAACTCACAAACTATGGGTTTCATCAGGTGGCATGATTACTCATTTTGGGCCATTATTAATACAAAGTTCATTTCGCAATACCTGAAAAAGACTTGTATTGACCTTGATTAATGAAATCGAACATTTATGCTTCCAAATTAAATTTGCGCAATTTGCGAAGTTCAATCATTTTGCACGACTATTCTATAATTTTTCAAATTTGTTCACTTTTTGATATAGTATACCTATTTTTGATTTTTAATGCTAATAGACTGGAATAGCCAGCAACTCGCACACGACTGATTTGTATTCATAAAACTTGTTCACTCATTGATAGTATAAAGAGTATTCTTAATTTTTAAAGTTACTAAACTGGAATATTCAGCAACGATGTACTTATTTGCACTCATTTGTATTCTATAGTAGCTATCATGCAAACAAATGCAAACAACAGCACACAGAAACACTGCCTTTGCACAATCAAATTATTTTTTTCTTTTAGTTAGCAAATACATGAAGTTTAATTTAAAACTCAATAGTCAATACAGCATTTTTTATTTCCAGGTTCTACATATAGTAAACACTGTATTTGTGTGAGAACAATTATCTCTGACACACGCATGTTTTGATAACTTCAAAATCGTTCGTAAATGCATGTGAATATGGTGTCCTTGACTTCTTGAATGAATTATCGCAACTTAAAATTGCATTGTCAAGTAAACTGTAATACCAATACAATGTTTAAAGCTTAAACCATGTGTGATGCTAATGTAAAAGTACGTTGCAAACATTTTAATAGTCGCAAGACAGTTAAATTTTATTGTCCCTTTCAAATTAGCTGCTATTCTTCAGCAATTCATTTCGAACAGGAGCTGTAATATTATATAAAATGTATTTTTATATAGGGCTACTGACAAATTTGCTGTCTGAAATGCAGTACATGCACCTGCAAACCTATATATTGTAACTGTCCTCAAATGAGACACCAAAGTTATTCAAATAGGCACTATATATTCGGGTCTCATGTGTTGCCATGAATGTGTTCTGCAAGGCATTTGAATATCTAAAGCTCTGCACAAGCTTCAGGATTTTTGATGTGTACATTAAACTGCTACATCTTTCAACACATTTAATAGACCAATAAAAAATACACATTTACACAGGTAAATCTCATTCAAGGACACAACACAGGTGCATGATGCAAAGATGTGGCAAAATATTGCCTCAGGTTGACTCTAATCAGTTGAATAATCAACACGATGTAGCTAAGAATAAGCAATGGGCATAACCATCTTGTTTGAACTGGCTTGAACTAGTTTCAACAGATTCATTCACTCTGCGTGGGACTCTGCATTCAATAAACATGTTTTAGGAGATTTATACGAATGCATGCACTAGCTAGATAGTTCTAGTTTGTATATCTAAATATAGCAACACGCTTTTTTGCAGACAGCAACGTGTTGTCAACAGTAAACATGGTCAAACGCACCAGGTGACATTTTGTAAAATGTAGACTTGCTTTTATTTTTCTGCCTCCCTATAGGTAATTTTGACTGTGGTGGTCCACAACAACAAAAGCTCTCCCGTCCAAGCCATGTTGTGTATTAAAAACGGCATGACCACAGCTGTCTAATGGCACAATCCCCACTGCTCTACCCCCAACCACAACCTACCTACAGTCTTCCCAAATGGGGACTATCTTTATGCCGCACTCTAAGCACCAAAAAAGGGTTTCAGAACATATAAAGATACTATATCCCACAAATAATGCAGCATTATATTATTGAACAGGTTTCGTATTGATACTGTACTTTAAATGGGACATGCAAATAGCTCGTAGCAAAGATATTAAATGAAAATAATAGAATAATAGAATCAAAATACATGTATGGTCAAATAAACAATTACAGTATTAAAATTGTCCTTGTTTAAATACAGTATGTCATGTTCATGTTATAACAGTGAATGGGAATATACATTTCCCTGCGACAAACAAGTTTTATTCAGACAGTCCTCAAAAAAATAAAATAAAAATAACTGCTATGTTCAAGAAGCATATTATGTAATTTTTTCAACCCACCAAAACTCATGATAGGTACTATCTGTCCAGAATCGATAAAAAGCGTACTTCCTGTGCATTTTTGTTTTGACCGCCAGAGGGAGTGTCAAATCCCTTTCTTTTATGACTTCTTTCATGTCTTTTCCGAAGGGCATTATTAGTCTATTTAGGGGCCAAGACGAATGGGGGGATGCGGTGTTATATTTTCAAAAAGGGATCATTTATAAAGTATGTCCATGCTTTTCCAATAAAAAAACTCAGTTATTTCAGAACAGAATGTTCGAATATGTCTAATTCCTAACTTAATATTACGGGAGGATAAAAGTTCATTTAAATTCTAGTTCATACATATTAAAATGTAGTGTGTAAATGCCCCAACCGGAAAAAGTCAACAACTAAAAAATCCAATTGCTACCAGTTTTCAATAACATGTTTTCAATGTTTGTGTTCTCGCCTGCAGCATGCCACATGCATCACAAAATTTAATTTGAGCACGAAATTTCAGGATTATCCAACCATATTTTCCAGACAAGTTTATAGTGATTAATGGCTCTTGAAAGATGAACATGTGTAGATTTATATACGTATAGGATTATATAAAGTGATCGAGATGATTCAATTAATGCAACATCATTACGTAACGACCAAAGGGGAACGAACATGTAGCAAAAAATTACTCTAGGGTAGTAAAACCAGTTCACCAAGCGGGTGTAATCGTTTAATGGTCTCTCTTTCTCTCTCTGTACTAGCTACACTTTAATTTCTGCTCACGATTTTGTTGTCGCTAAAAGTGTTTGTGATTTCATTGCCTTGATCTTGTGAAGCTTATTGATAGGTCTAACAAAAAAGTCCACCAAGAATTCCTGAATTGGAATTCTTCAAGTGGCTGAAAACATTTCAGTGGTGGCAGGTATTTAGCATGCATCCAAAAGACTTTTATTCGATATAGACAATTAATGCATCAGAAATTAGGATGTGACCCCCAGTTATGACGTCACAGCCGGACCATTTCATCTTATATAGCCCTACTCTAGCAGCATCAACATCTTTTATCTTGTATATTGTTCTATCATTGAGATCATCATTTATCATTTGCGACTTGGCACAGCTTAATTTAATTTGTTTTATTATTGGAACATCTAACAAAGTGGTATTTGCAAGTGTAGACATCACACCGCGGCAAGCATAGACCAAATACATTTTACATTTTATCTGCTGAAACAAAAAGAAAGCCATGCATGAATTATATTATAATTTTGAATTCATGTAACTAGTTGCCCAGATGTATAATTGTGGCCAAAAATATTGTCGCTTATCGTGTGTTGTAGGACAGCAAAATGCGACAATACTTTTGGCCAGAGTTGCACTTGCGCTAATACCCAATTTGTAACGAAATCCTCCTGCATGCACATAAGCCGCGGTTTAATACTCGAGGTTTTATGTTTTATTACAATTATATTAGTCACCTGCAAGGATTTTATGTGGCAATTAAAAAAACCTAATAAAAGTTCTGTAAAGACGGTTCCTCTGACCTCTGACAGTGTATAAAGTATAAAGTTACTGAAAATTCCACTAATGATTTTAATGAGAATGGGGTGAATAAATATTCCAGAGAAGAGAAATCTGATATACAGTATGTGATTTCACAAAGTTTGAGTTTGCTGGAGAAGGAAGGAAGTATACAAAGGTTTTTTTTAGCAATTTTTTATATACAGTTGGGTTTTTGCAGTTAGGTGAGACCAGGGATCAACAGGGGTTGGATGGCCAGGGGCAACAGAATCCAAGCACATAATTTCACCTTTATCAGTTAGAAAAAACTATTTGAATCTCATAACCACAAATTTGTCTTGCTATCAATTTTATACAAATTTCTATTTTTATGTATGAGCAGGTGCCACCTGGAGACAAGGCTTTTACGAGCAAATTAACACGATTTTCACCATATTGTAAATTTATTACCACTATATATCATCCACTCTATCCTGAGCCCTTCAGTATATGTATATAGTACGTTAGTATTATCATGTTAATGAAACAATGTCATGACTATATAGTAGGTACCTTCCATTTCCATACAGATTAAATATAAATAAGCAATTCTAAAAATAATTCACAGTCGTTTTCTAACAATTTCATGCATTAGTAAGTGAATGATGCAGAGAACAAACATTATGCAACATTGCTTTTGATAAACGTCCATTCCTTAAAAAAACTAACCCTATGGCTACTACGCCTGTTTTATGTATAAATTAGCAGTTATTACCGTTTACCATGTGCTACCACTTGTTAAATAACATGTAACACCATGTCTATTTGGTAACACTGCGCCCTTTATTAAGACCTTGATAATTGAAATTAGAAATTTAAGTCAATGATTTACACGACATTACTAAATTGGTACACAATGGTACACCATCACACATAACTATTGTTTTCAGCATGTCATTTGCTTTTAAATTAACGAGGTAACGTCCGATATCTATATCTTATTACAGGTGACACTATCATGTAATATTTCGTTCAATTAGGGGGAGGCCCTTGCACAATGTTGTGGGCATGCACATGCACAACGGGGCGGAGTTATAGATTTCGAAAATACTAGCCCAACTTACTGTGAATGCTGACGGTGGGCATGATTAGAGTCGACCGACTCACCGCTGCAGCTCGTGGCTCTGGCAGACAACGACCGAGTCGGTTCCAGGTCGATGTCCGAATCGATGCCTTTGTCAAGGTCCAGGTAGAACGAGTCCCTGGAGCCGCAAGAGCCCCTTCGCAATCGCAGGCTAAGATCCAGGCTGCTCCGGTCGTCATCATCGTCTTCCGAGCCTGCCATCCTGCACCAGCCACCACTAAAATCATTAACCTCAACACTAGCTGCTACACTAACCCTCCCTGTGCACGTTCATGGGTTGCACCACTCCTTAGCTGCTCCATGGGGGCTGCACCACTCGGCAAGGGCAACACACAACCTCTAAACACACCCCGGTAGAGGCTTTTTTCTTTCGGACAACGCTCACTCGGTGGAGCTGCAGGACGGATGCATCTTATTTTCTATCGTAATCATGCAGAACGTCACAATCAACTCATTCTCATCCCGTTGTCATTTCCTTCCTCTTCCTCCACATCCTCCAATCGCATCTCTTGCAATTGCAACAGCTCTTCCAGTTAGTTTAGCCTCGGTTTAGCCCATGCCAACAGCTTGAAATGGATATCTGGCACTTTAAAACTTCCAATTTGTTTCAGATCCATTATATAATATTTAATCAAATCATATATGTAGGCAGGCTAGCACGAAATTGCAACTCTTGTTATTTTCAGGCCTTAATTCACTTGTGCCAATAATAAATTCAGGAATAAGTAATGCAATTTCTGATCTGTCTTGACCACTTTATATACAAATTTCCATGTTTAAATTCCATCTCTTCAATCACATCATAGCTTTCACATGAGCTATATAATTGATTGCATTTTCAATAGGTAAAACAGCTATCTGTATACAACGTATACAACATTCCTTGATTTTTTATTATCTGGCTGATCATTTTGCCACCTTTTCTTCAATTTTTGTTTCGTTTATTATATGAGCGAAATGTCATTACATTTGTGAATTCCTCGATATTTCAAATTTTTCGCAAAAGTTTCACGTTTCCAGGTTTTCTAGTCGAGTGAAAATTGCAATTTGCTGCAATCCATAGTTTGTTTTTCCACATTCTTAAAAAAAAATGTCAACACCCTACCCTCCCCCAATCTTCTTTTTAGTGTCTCTTCCGGCACAACTACCCAGAAAAAGCCTTTTACTGATGTCTCCTTCATTAGGCATGAAGTTAACAGGGCCTCATTTGAGCAAATTTATTCTGTGTTCCAGGTGGTGAAAATATTGAAAGCCAGCTCCACTTTTCCCCTCGAAACGACACAAGTGTTGTTAAACTTTTCCTACGTTCCTAACTTGGTTCCTAAGCATTCAATGTGGTATTTCCAGATGGCAGACTCAACCTTTAGGGATGCTTTCTCGCTAAATAATGGACCGGTTGCCGTGGCAACCGTCCTTCCCTCCGAGCCTGCAAGCCTCCAAGCAACCCTCAAAATTTGCTCCAAATATAAGACATATTCACGCAACCGGAAACAAGAAATCAGTGATGCAAGCAAGAGGAGCTCTATGCCACCCCACAACCCACAATAGCCAATTTTCCAAAACTCAAAAAATTCGCCCCAACGGTCATCTCAAGAGGTCATCGCAGGCATTCATGAAAATGAAAATAAAGCCATGCGCTTAACCTCTCTGACACCGCCCATCCCATTCTGAAAATACAAATTCCAAGCGCTGCAAATATTTTCTCCTGTAAGTTTTGCAAAAAGAAATATTCCAGAAAAAGGTAAGAAGAAGATGGCTTTCGCCCTAAAAATGCATCCAATGAATCTTGACCCTTCAGGCTTGGTTGAGGGAGGAGTTTTGAGGGTCGGTTGTGCAAGGGAAACAAAACTGGATGCGTCATCCTTGGAGGGGAAAACGTTGATGGCCACATTCATCTCGTCGACTGGGGACCACACAAAGGGGTTCTTGGAGATTATGGGGAGGTTGCTCACCCCATGACACCCCACCCCACAGCCGGTTCAGACGTACCACTATTTACTTTCGGGGTGTTCGTGAGGTAAGGTAATAAGCATTTGGACGTGGAAAGGAAGCGACGTGGATAGCATCTGAAAGCATGCTCAAAGAGAAGAAATAGAGGGGGAAAAAGTCGCATTACTGCCACAGATGACGCTTCAGGGTGTGAGGTTTTGAGGGACTTTGGTGGACCGTTATTACCGGTATAACGGATGTCCCTCATGATGAGGAAGATCATCTCTTTGTCCATCGTTTGACCCTCGAACACCACCATGAACACGTAAGTTGCCAGACTTTTCTTTCCCTATTATAATCATAGGCTTCCGTTGCTTCTATTCACAAGAGCCCATTGAGGTTATTTTAGTTTAGAAAAATTCAAAGTGGTGTTATGTGTTGAGTGGATGGCAGATGGTCGTTGCTTGTTGCCTAGACAGCATCAACATGATGGACAGTGACTTGTTGGTACCCTTCTCCAGATCTCGTTTGGTGACAGTGTTGAGCGCACTCTATGGAAAGCTGTTGTTGGTGGTGTGCGTTGGCTTCGTGACAGCAGAAGTGGTCACATCTAGAATACCACTTCATTTCTACGAAGGTTTCTTCACCTTCTTGTACGGAATCAGCCTGCTATTCTTAGCGGTGTCGTTCACAAGGCTCGCCAGAGGATCCAGAGCAGAGCCCCAAAGTGCAACAGATATCAAAGATGAGGAAGTTGCAATTGGAGGAGCTGGTGGTGGCATGCATCAAGGTGGTCCCAGTAGGCCAGCTACCTTGGAAAGACGTCGAAGGTCCAGTTTCATGGTGGAGAATGGACAGGGCTTTGGAAGCCTTTTCCTTCGAGTTGGTACTCTTGGTATGTAGATAGTATGTAACAAACTCAATGAATGAGCTGTCTAACAATAAATACTTCGGAATATTTTGGTATGGAAATTTCACAAACTTCGATAAAAGTGAAAAATTTAATCGACTTGCTTTATATGCAAATACCTGAGTATCATTCCATTCAAAAGATATATAAAATAAACATTCAATGAGGAAAGTGCTGTTCAGCTTCATTTGATAAATTCTTATAACACATTGAAAATAGATAATGTGCATTTATTGTGTTGATTTTTGTCATCACAGACTTTTTGGATATTTTCATTTAATATGGTATAATCTTTGCATCATCCAATTTGATGTTAATTTCGAGAAACGAATCATTGGTAAATCATGTCGCTTTATTTACATTTTTTCTTAACCATGTGTTAATTGATAACAGAAATAATTAGGTCGAAATTTGAAAATAATTGACAGCCTTTATAAGTATAAAAAACGAACACAAAAAATGTATTATGTATATGTATTAAGAATAATACAAATTTTAGTCGTTTGTCTTTGCAGCTCATAAATTTATAGTTTAGACTAAGCATTTAGACTAACATTTTAACAGTAAAATCATTACCTGAAGAAATTACTATATTTCCAGCTTTTGGACTTGCAACAATGGTCTACAATGGATTAGAGTTTGGATCATTCTTCGAAATACCACTCAACTCTCCATGCTACAAGATTCTTCGCGGAATTAATCCACTTCTTCAAATGGTGTACACTTTTGTTCAGATGTACTGTATTTTTATGCTGACAAAGGTTGGTATTTTTTTATATGGGCTTAATTGTGGATCTCATGCGCAAAGATACACAAATTTTATTGTTCCAATTACAGTCAGTGGTTGCTAAATTTCGACCATGGACCCGGTTCGGTTTGATGCACCTTGTGAGCACAAATCTTGGTGTGTGGATAAGAACATTGGTCCGTGACAGCACTCAAGAGATCGCTGCAGTCATCGAGTTCCGCAACTCAATGGTGAATGCAGATTCAATGACAATAGGTGAGATTTTATAGCACACAATTGCACTTATTTTGTATTTCTATTAGCAACATTTGTTTTTGCCACTAGGAAGCACGCACTTGAAAGTAGTCTAGCATATATAATTTATTTCAAAGCTGTGTGATCGCATTCCTTCAATGTTGTTACACCTCCAAGCAACAATTTACAATGTTGCGTGACAAAAGTTCGTTTATCAGAATTCCAACAGCTGAAGAAGGTCTAGCGGTTTTAAAATTGCATTTACATTTAGTGAGAGTGCCCTCCTTCAAAATTTTACAACTTCATCATTGAAGAAAAAAAAATCGTACTTCTTTTGGTCCTGAGTAGTAATACCTTCTTCTTACTCAGCATTTCAACATGACACGGAGCCATATAACAACGGAAAAATTCTTAATAGCATTCATTCTGAAATTGTGGGCTCAGTAATATGTAAAGTTCATGCTTAGAAGATAACAATATCATTCCAATTATCTAAATTACATGATGGTTATTTTTTATATGCCACGACACAACAGCAATTTTATACCTCAGTGCATTCTCATTGCAACAAAAAATACATTGATAATGAGCAGAATTATAAAAAAAAAATAATGTTTTTTTCTTCTTTTTTTTCAGTATTTTATTTTTCTATAGGCTAAACAATGGTACAATCTTACTATACACAAGTTATGAGCAATGAGATTTTCTGATCTGTGTAATTTGTTTCCTATTCTATTTCAGTGATATTGTAACTCAATGTATTCAATTGGACCATTCAATTGCTAATTTACAGTATATTATTATTGCTATACATAGTCAACTTTAAATTTGTGAATAAAACGAGTAAATAATGTTGGCGCTGTTTGGAATTATAGATTGAACATTGTTATTTATAGATATTTATTGAAATTCTAGTCCTTTGTACATTATATATACGTACACGTACTACAGTACATATTTTGAATGGCATTATCTCCTTAATTCTGCTGAGGACAATGAACACAAATAATCATTTCTTGTCCCAAAACTTTAGACCGTTTTAAAGGTGAACTGACAAGGTTTTGTAACATACCCTGGAAAGTGTGTAATTCTATAGAATTGATGGCAATAAAACGATTGGCGCAAACCAAACTTTTTAAAAAATGTTTACACAAAGTTACGAGTAGTTAAAGAGGGCGTCATGGAAGGGTGGTGTCACTGCGCTGGTGTCACAGTATCCTGTTTTGGCAAAATTTGAATTTTCAGCCAATGAGGCTAAGCTAAGCGCCTCTGCAGTTTCAGCCAATGGCAGATCTTAGCAATGGCGCTCCAATGTACGTATCTCACAATATACTACTCCGATATGAAACTAAATATGAATATCTGTGGCAATAATGCTTCAAATGCCCTCAAATTTGCAGACAATGTTCCTAAATTAGCGGCAATCAAATGCTAGTTTTTTCAGGGTATGTTGCAAAACCTTGTCAGTTCTCCTTTAAATGCTACTCAATACAAATTCCTGCACATTATTCTATTATTTCATGGGAATCTGACTGAAAGGAATTTATTGGTAGATAATGGAAACTGACTTAAATGGAATTAAATGTCAAGTATGTTGATTTGTTGATTGTTTTATTCTTGTTGTAATCAATAGACAATGCAAGCGAAATTGAGTCTTCACAATCAGAACTAGAAGCGAATGACAACAGCACATGTCACCGACATGACGTCATGAGTTCCGTTGTTTTAGCATCTGCTCCTCATCTCTACCCATTCCTCATCCAATTCAGCTTAGTAGGTGCAGCAACAATATATGTCATGTGGAGGTCTACGGGTCGTTACCACATCCAATCACAATCTACCACCCCCTGTACTCCGGGAGTACCATCATCACTTGCCTTCATCAAGGTGGATTGTGTAGGTGCCAGCAGAGGTCTGTTCGTGGGTCTGTTTGCCCTGGTTGCCAACATAATTTGCCTCATTGTGTTCTTCGTGCTTGTTGGCCATGCTCGTTTCCACCGTGTCGCTGTGTACCTAGCCCATATTGCACATGATGCTCTGCTCTTCCTTAGTTCCATCGCAACCTTGGTTGCATTGCTACGTCTTCGTGGAAAACTCTCACCCCCAATTTCTAGAAAGGTTCGCACGAGGGACAGGGACAGGGACCGATTGGAGTCCTTGCTCTTACGCACATCAACTTTCGGAGTCTTTGTATACGCTGTGTTCGGAGTGCTTGCGGGAGCAGCTGGGGCATCTGCCAGTGAACCGGCAATGCTACTGGCTGCCACCAGTGCACTGACTATTGCTCAAGTAGCATTGCAGTCCCTGCTGTTAACGGAAGTACCTCCACCGGCTTACCCCGTCGCACAAAGATCTTCGCGTAACCCTCATCCGGGAAGGCAAGCGGTGACATTGCTACTTATCTGCAACGTTACCTTGTGGGTCGTCGTCAACTTTGAGACCCAGCAAACTCGTGCCACATTAATTCAGTCAGAAGTATTTGGAAAAGCGCTGTGGGCTGCGGTTCAGCGTGCAACATTGCCACTTTGCGTCTTCTACCGTTTTCTATCCGCGGTGTTGCTGGCAGATCTTTGCAAGGCTCTGTACGCTTCTTCGGGATCCAAGTGACTTGACCTCTGCTGGCCCCCTCTTCTACTTACAGGAGGTGTCCAGGCAGAAAAATCCAATGAACTTTGTCGTTCGTTTCATTGTTTGATGTATAATTGTCCCGGCAATGTTGTAACCTACGTCATGCTAGTCGATGTTCGCTTGTGTGTAAACTTGTACCTACCAATTTGTACAATTTATCTAATAAATGCAATTGAATTGTAAATGATTTCACGTATTTTAAACTCCGGCAAGGTCTCCACCGCGATTCCGATAAGCAAGATTCCGACAAAGCAAGATTTTTTGTTCCATTTTTTGTTCCTTCAGCTTAACAAACCAGATACCATTAAAAAATTCTCAACTTAACGAATTGCTTGATCATCTGCCCTGACAGTAAAAAAGATAAGGTACAAAAATGGGTTTTTTATAATCCATTCACTGATAATAAGAGAGCAAAATACGAGGTCAACGAAGCGATTCTCATCTCGACCTTCCTATAAAAAGAAATCAGCTGTACAATGTCATGCTCCAAAGAACTCATCAGGAGTACCTATTGGAGTAATGCAACACGTCCATCGAATCGTGCGCATCTTCAATAGATGTTCCATCATAGAAATGTAGAAGGGTGTTTGAAGTTGGGGTCTCATGGTTCTTCTAGGCCTTGATAGGTCGCTTGCTGGTAGGGCGACGACCTGTTTTCTTGCCGCCCCAGGACTCGGGACGAACAACACCCTTGGCCGGGCACAAGTGCAATTTGCAGAGAGCATATAGCAAATACACCCACCTTGTTTGTTACACAAGGGGGTTTTGGCATTCAGCTTCTGCCAGGTGAGGTGGTGGCTGTGCAGTGCTCAGTGTTTCAACTAACAAGCAGTATCCCGCTTCCGTGTGTGACGTCACGTTAAGTGCATACACGAGCCAGTGTCTGTGCACACTTCAGCACCACCAGAGCACACTTGAGTTTCATTCCTCTTGAGTGTTGGCGATGATGGCACACGGTCTTGGATTATTAATTGTAAATTAGACAGGACAAGATGAGCAAGAGCAAGTTGGAAACGACTTATGAGGACAGTCTGGATGTTCATCCATACTCTGGACACAGGTTGAGACAACAACCACCACTTCCACCTCCACCTCCACATGTTGTCAACGCTAAAAATAATCTAAACTCTGATGTTCTGTCGCCTGATGCACCTTCATCTCAAACTCTTCCACCACCACCACCTCCTCCACCGAAGAATATCGCTGCACGGTTAACTGCAAAATCCGAGGTGACATGCAGCCGCATGTTGAAACGCCGCGTAGTTGCACCGTTACCATCAGTTGATGAAATAAGGTTCGCATTTTCAAAATACTACTACATATTTCACATTACAATTTGAATGCATGCATGGATATGGTAAAACTTTGTTGGGAGTGCTAGTACAGTCGAACTCGGTTATAGTGACCTCTGAAGTAATGAACACTCGGATAAAATAGTGTACTCCAACAACCGGTCCTGGCAAAAATCCTATTCTTTACATGTATTTTTATAGCTCGGTTGTAATGAGCTTGGTTATAATGAACACCCCTGCTATAGTGAGCACATCTTCATGCTAGTTTGACCAAAAGTTCACTATAGCAATTAAGTTTCAAGTAGCCTACTGTAATAAACTTTTTGTGTAAAGTCAATGCTCTCCACAAAATTTATCTCCGCCAATTGCAGTGATTAAATATTGGCTGAAGGTCTTATCCTGTGGCCCTTTTCCAAAAATATTGTTCATAATAGGGTGAATTTTGTCCTTTTTTATCAAAGTGTTATTTTCGGCATTTTCTTGTTATAGTACGTGAACCTCGGTTATAATGGAAATGATAATTGTGGTGGATTTTTTATTGGGATGTAGAACAGCATATGCGTGGACTTCTCTGAGTACACTGTACGGTCGAGCAATAGTCATCCTCCAGGTCTTCTTTGCACTTACTGACGTGTTCATCAACGCAGATGATGACTACAATTACCCTAGATATCAGGTGAGCTGAGCAACTGAACCATGCACAAATTCAATCCCAAATCAGTATTCCGACATATTTTACAATTTACTGTCAAACGCCCTGGATCTATGTATGTCAGTAAAGCAGAATGCAATTTACACCATCTTGCAAATATACAAATATATATATTTTCTGAGTAACTTTGTTTCTGTGTTGTCGTGATATTCTACATTAAGGCAGACATTTCCAATATGCAATTTCATGCATCGGTAATCATTTTTCCATTGCATGATTTCTCCTTATACCTACATACATTTATTGTCTAGCAAAAATGTAAACTATTGTAATATCACGTTTATTACACAAAATAATACCAATTATTCAGTTAACAAATGCAGTAAGCATTCATAATCGTCAGCACATGCGTTTACAAAGTACAATACATACGCAAATAATTAGTTTGCATGTGTGTGTGTACATTTTATTTAGTCGCAATTTTACTCAGTAAATTGCAATATAATCACTAGTACATATAGTGAAATATTTTCAGAGATGGCTGCTGCTGTATTCATATTGCGTGGCTTTTGTGATCCTCGTCGCCATTTACATTTGTACGCTGAACGGAAAATGGCCGCCATCAAATTCCTCAGTTGCATCGCTATCAACGACTTCCATCAGCAACTGCAGTGATCCAGAATGTCGTGCCATAGCCAAAGGTTACCTTGCTGATGCAGATGCTGATTCCAGCAGTCTGGCCAGTGGATGGAGCACTTTAAGAAGAGCCTATATCCGAAGGCAGGGCCTAACTGCCACAGGCTTCAGCCTTCGCCTGGCAGCTCTTGGTAAGATACATACCCTCCATGCATCTTTTAGTATATAAATAATGCTCCTAAACAATGAGTTATTTATCACCTTTCAGTGTAATTTTAAGCACATATTTATGCATGTATACATACATAGATTTAATTGCTGAGCACAGCATGTAGGCCTAGCTATCATTCTTCCAGACTAATAAATCATAAATACATATGCATATTTAACAGGAGTTCATATGCTTAGTTACTTTACTTCATTCTCTATGCATATTTTGGAATTTCAAAAACTGTAGTAGATATGATATATCGTTACTAAGATACAGCAGGGTAGTTCATATAAGAGCATATACTATTTTCACTAGCACAGGGGATTGGAAAAATGCAACTCTTTAAACACACAAAACTGCAATACAGTTAAATTTGAATAGTGCATGTCGTTAATAACAGAAAGTTTCAGACTTTTCATCCACCCAGTATAGCAATTAATAAAATTGCATACACTGCGTCTATCACTAACAGCTAATAAAAAGTTAGCTTTTCAATGATCATGGATGCAAAGTCAAGGACTTAAATATGAACTGACACGGTTTTGTATCACCCCATGATATTCGGACTGTAGAAAGAATGGTTAGGTGGAAATAATATGGGAGTTTGGCCCTCATAGAGCTATGGCTGCTCCTCCTAACCATTTACTTCATAAGATAAAACTATGAGTTCATTTCTTTTCTTTTTTAAATATTTTATTATAAGTGTTTTTAACAGATTGAAGTTTGTGTGTTTTTGGGCCTGTGCAGATAGGCGTTTAGCACGTTTTGGTGCAAGTGGCATGCCATACGCACATATGCAAATACGTGCTGTTCATGCATAGCAAATTTTTCAGAGCAATCGGTTACAAGAAATTTACCCTGTCAGTTCACATTTAAAATTTCTGGCACCAATACATTCCAATAAATAAATGATATACATTCTAATAGATGGATGTCTCACCTAAGGATAACCAATGAAATTGCTATAGGAAATTATTTAAATTGAATTTGAAACAAGAAAAATAAAATATATTATAGTAACCACATAGGGAGTTAATTGTCCATGGCGGTTTCAAATATGACATTATTAGTGAAATCTCTTGGTGAAATTGAATGAGTATTTCAAGGCAATTGTAATTTTAACTTTTGAACAGTTGTTTTCAATTTGAAAGTGGTACACTGGTAGACAGTCCAATGTTTTGTGAAATCTACTTTTAACAGCCAGTATAGAATTTCAATTACTTTGTTGTGCAATTAATTTGTGACTGTATACAAATCTAATTATTAATGACGCTCATATTTTGTACTAGGTATACAGCCTAAGTTTTACAAGCAACCCACACTTTGGCTTCACTGCAAATATCTGTGCAGCAGTACATCAAATTTGTGGCAGCAAAAAAGCCACATAAATTCACATAAACGCTCAATACTTCCAAAAGTGGAAAATCACAAAAGTTAACTGAAACCGCAGTTAACTTAAAGAGCAAGGAGAGAGTTATTAGTGTTCAATCTTCCACTTTGAGAAATCTCAGGGGGATGGTCCTTTCAATTATAGGAAGGTTTCCAACGTGCCTAGCATATACAAAAAAGCAGACTCAATTGTGAGGTGTATACAATTGCCGAAATACTGCAGTTCACAAGAACTAAATGGGTTTATTTGTTCCTAATTTGATTTAAGTGAATTATTGTATAGGCATGGGTAAAATAAAATCAGGTTCGTTACACTGTATGTTGTTAGTTACTACTTGAATTAACTTTGTGTGTTCAAGTTGTATCCGCCTGAATGCACCTTCTTAAATTGCAGTTTACGGTGTGGCAACTCTAATTTATTTCGGCTTCGAATTAGCCGTGAACACAGCTGATGAAAAGCGATGTGTGGACGACATTGACTATGCACTTCCAATTATGGCTGTTGTCTTTTCTTTCCTCCAGATTCATTGTTTATTCGTCAACGCTCAAGTAAGTTCATTTCTCGAAACTCTTAAATTGCTTCCGCAATAGATTCTTAACCCAATTCACACTGACTAATTGGATAGTGACATGTTAACCACTAAAAACAATTTAAAGGTGAAGTGACAAGGTTTTGCATGCTACCCTTTTGATAGCATAATACAATGTATAAAACACTAAAATGTCATTTGGTGCAATTATTTTCTCAATACAATTTTATTTAAAAAATTTATGACCTATTGAATTCGTCTGTTTTCAATTTTCTGAGCATGCGCAGTGAGGTTTGCCTATTGTATGGGGCACCTGCTGCTTCACAGCTTGCCTAGGCTTATTTATGCACTACATTTTTGTCCGCCATGTTGTTTGCAGCAGCTAATAAAAGGCTGGCAAGTTTGGTACACCATACACTACGTTTGGTGACGCATTAATTATGACTAACCTCAATTAATTAAAAAACAAAAACTACTACTTTAAAGAATTTCAAAAATTAAAGGATGATTCAAATCACGGCTACAAACTTAAAATTAAATTTTCGTTGCAATCGCTTTCATCAATTTTACCCCTGTCACTTCACCTTTAATGTACTGATCCAATAAAATGAATATAGTACTAGGCATTTGTCATATTGGTGATTTTCCAACTTTAAAATGCATTGGAGGTGCTCCCAACTGGTGCATGCATATTGCATCTACTGGTGGATTTAACACAAAAAGCACTTTTTAGAGAAATTTAGACAAATATTCCCGAGAAGTAGGCAAATTCTATTGCATGTCAACACCACCAGGAAGATTTATTTCGTTTTTAGACATGTACACTTGCAAGTTCAGCGCATTCAATTCATTTTGGCAACACCATGCAATATAAATGCACATTTAGCAGTGTACACCTTTTTAGACATAAAACATTTGTATACCAAGCTCATGGATCACTAGAATAATAAGAAATGCAAATCCCAGCAGATTGCAAAATGTATGGTTATTTGCAGCGGCAGATTAAGGAAAATGTAAATTACGGTCTTTCTATGAAATGTCACACCACTGTACTAATTTAGAATTAAATACACAAGGAAACAAGAAACATTTCAATTTGCAGTTTATCCTTTCGTGTAATTCTGAGGTCAACTTACAGGGAGGGTGACAACAAAAGTCACAGACCATGGGAATTACAGTATTTTCAAATGTTCGGAGATGTTGGGATTTCCTTGTAATAAGGCACTTCCTATGCAATAACAAAACGCTATTTACTTCAACTATTTCCATAAAGCTGTTGCTAAGCACTAAAAGGAATTGCAGGCCTTGATGGTTATATCCTTATAGATTTAGTCATGGGCTTTTAACAATTTGCATATAAAACCTGCAGTGTTTATGCTCTAAAGACTTTACATGAAATTCCTACTTTTAGAGCATGAACACAACATAAACCTCAATTAGCATAACTGTGCGCAAAACAACAGTTTACATAAGGATATCATTTCTAAATTCGGAATGCAATACAAATAACTGCAAAAGTGTGGTGACCTTCGAATAGCACAACAGTTGGCAACTAATTCCCAATAGTTTTCCAACAAAGCTCAATGAGATATTCTCTGTTCCATATTTAGTTGATAAATGGAATGCCGTGAAAACCTTGGGGGGTTTTTAATGGCTTTTTCTTATCAACTAAATATGGAACAGAGTGTAGTTGCCCATCAATTAGAACAAATTCATAGTTGGAACCGATTTGTCAGCCTAAATTTATTATTTATTTATCTTTAGTAATAAATCTAGCTGTAAATTTATTACCCGTTAATTAATTATTTTCAGGTTCTATCAGCAAGTTTCTATGGAGGAGCTCATTTCTGTTTTGTCCACTTGGTTGCTACTAATGTAGTCCTATGGATGAGGACAATTATCAGACAGGCAGCAACAGATTGGCTGGTACACCATCCTAACATAATTGGCAATGTCACTGTAACTTCATCTTTATCCTGTGCCAGCAACAATCCACTTTGTGAAGAGGGTATGTACACATATTTACTGATGTTGCATAATTGTATGAATTTTGTCATTGCGATTGGAAATGGAAGTCAATGGAAATTTCAAACGTTTACAATGTTTAAGTTTCTTTATTCGGTTAAACAAAATCACTAGAAATTGATTACAAGTTTGATTGTTGAAACAATAATGAATTTATTAGATATGACAAACAAATATGACAAAATATTGTTCCAAGTTACCACTACTAAAGTGAAGTAATGTCAGTATCTTTGCTGAATAACATTTTGGGGCCATGCAATGAATATACAGGTTGCTTCATGTAGAAGTTGCTATTTCATATCATGCCTAAGTAATGATACAATTCTCATTTCATTTCGCAGCACACGTTCAATTCTATCCAGAGCTACGCAGACTGGCCTCGCTGCGCCTTTGCCTGATGAACTCCACACTGGGGCAGATGTGGCTTCAAGCCACCCCCTTCTTGCTACCACTACAACTGCAGTTCTTTGTTGTGTCTGCTGCAGTGTTCTACGTAATGTGGGAGAGTGTCGGCTGCCCACTGCGGCGACGCGCACCATCACCAATACCGCCAAGTATTCGGCGTCCAAGCGAAGTGGACAACAAAGGAATCTTCGTGGGATTACTGTTACTCGTTGGGGGTGTGGTGGTTCTGGTCATGTACCTGGTACTTCGAGCTCGTCCACAATTCACACACGATTCACTGTGGGTTGTCAGTGGCACATTGAGCCTCGTACTAGGTACCGCAGTGCTCGCAACGTTATGCGGCTTCCTCGGTCTCAACAGAGCCCCTAGACTAGCATCGATTCCAACTTCAGCTCCTTTGGACAAACTCCTTCTGTCTGTAACATCATTGGGACCATCTGCATATGCCTTAGGGGGAATTGTGGCAGGTGCAGCAAGTCTGAAGACAAATGAACACCTTCTAGTGCTTGCGCATGGGTCACTGCTGCTAGTGCAGTCGGCATTACAGGACGTGTATATTGGGGAAAGAGAATGTAGACCGAATTTCAGAGCTGGTCGTAGGATTGCTCTAGTGCTACTATTCAGCAATACAGCCTTGTGGTTGCTGGATACGTTTATGACTGGTGGATCTGATTCACAGAAACCACAGAGGGAATTCTATGGAGTGTACGCGTGGGCTGCCATCGCTTACGTAGCTGTACCACTGACAGCCCTCTACAGGCTTCATGCAGCAGTCAGACTCTACGAGATATGGAATCGGGGCTGATTATATCAGCTGTAGGCAATATTGCAAAATAACTAAAATATATATAATAACTTATGCATGTTCAATAAAACATGTCTTGTATTCCAAGATCTGAAATGATGTATACCCATACCTGGCTTTGAATAGTTAATTGGTGCCTGAAAAACATGACTAGGAGAAACGACTCGAACCGATATATTGATGCTCAACACACGTTCTGTTTTCAATCAAAAACTTAAAAACATTGCCAACATATAAAGCTTACATATACTTCCTTCCTATGCATTGTATGTTGACAAATAGCCAGTATTTCTATATAATTCTGAAATTTAGACGTCCTTATGTAGAATAAGGTCTATCTATACCTTTCTATTCCTTTCTGCAACAATATCATTTTAAAATAAAGTTTTTCCGACAAGTATTTGATAATGTCATCAGAATATTGTTACAAAATGTGACCATTTTTGTGAAATAAAAAATGATTATATGAACTGTTAATGCTTATAACCTAATTTCAATTGCATTTACAGTAACTTTTCCCGTATTTCTTATCCTAAATGAAGACAACACATGACACACAGGACTCTTCATAACGAAACAAACGGGTAAAGTAAGAAAAAAAAATACATAATGCCATTTAAGTATTTTAGTTTTTATTTTGCACTGGGTATTGTTTGTTACACAGCTGCAATGAATAGAAAAACAGCGGTAGGTGTCGTTAATGACAGATAAATCTAGTAAAGGGAAAATGTTTAGATTGTGAAGGTGTAGTTTATTTGCGGCTTTGTGATGCCCAGACAAGAACCTGAGTTCCAAGTATACGTATTTTATGGGCCAAAATGTGGTCCTTGTCCACCACCCATCTTTGCGGCCATTTTAGCCATCAGCTTAGCCACTTTGGGATTGCTCTGGTGCTTCAGGAAGTTTGCAGGGTTCGTTGACAGGTCCTTGAACGCTGCCATAACTTCAGGATCCTTATTTAAAAATAAAAAATTAAACCAATTTCAAATATTTAACCATAACAATTTCACGTAAAATTTCACTGACCTGCAATGCTTCACTTATTTCTGGGTCTGACAAAAGTGCTGTCAAATCAGGCATGCCCATTCCACCTGGGAAAGAACCAGGGCCACCAGGCATATCATCATCATCATCATCAACTTGAGCAGCACGGGCAGCATTTGCCGCTCTAACTCTTTCCTGTCTCGCTTTCAATTCACGCTCCTCCCTCTTTCGTTCATACTTGCGGCGATGTTCAGCTATTTTTCGAGCCTGAAATCATTTCATTGTATACAGACAACTGTTATCATCTAGCTAAATCCTGTGTTCCTTTTCTTTCTATATATAAATGTGCACAAAAAAGAATTCATGCGCTTGGTTGCGTGCTCCGCGATATAAACAGGAACTGCCATGTTTCTCGTGTACTGTACTCAATTACAATTTAAAACCAGCAGCAAAAGCCTTCTGAAATCACAAGTGAACTAGTGTTTATACGAATGTGCTGGCATAAACCTTGAATCTAAAGCAAGAAATGTTATTGCCGCACAAGCATCAAAGGAGTTGAGCTACAGTGGCCCTTATAAGGATAGTGAAATGCTTCTGCTGCTCTGGGTTGCTATTTCCGAATGCACCGATCTGAAGACCATAGGGGTCGACCATGAACAGGGAGGCCAGGCCACGTGAACCACATGCCCCTCAAATAGCAACTTCCCTTTTGGCACCGGCTCCATTCCAAGTGGCACACACGTCAGTTCGCAGACTTACTTCTGCGCTCTTGACGAGAGAAAACTCTTCCGTGTTACATTCCGGTCGATCATTAACTGATCGATCAGGATATCAAAACACATACTTCACTTAAACTTCTACAATGAGGTGCACCGGTATCATCTGGGCAGTGGTCATCCTCACCGTGGCCTCCACGTATACCGGTAAGAGAAAGCACTTTTTTAGTTATACTATTATAACCATTATTACCAATGTGAAACTTGTACTTTTTGCAATGTTGCAATAGAAGATTCTATTAGGTTATAATGATGTGGATATGTGAGGAGATGCGATTTAAGAGCTGTCATGGAAATAAATAGCTTATCCTTGGCCAATTGTCAAGATTCAGCAACAGAAATAGGCTTATAACTATATCCTGTCTCTCCTTGTACAAGTGTAGGTTGGCACAAGTGACATGGTGAAGATTTTGGATAACTATGTAGCCTTGACAACGAAATTACACCACTCAAAATTACTTCACATTTTTGTATACTACATCAGGTTGAAACTACTCGTGCATTTTCATATAATTTCTTTATATTTCCACAACGACATCTCAAAATTTTTGTAATAAATTCCTTGGAAAATATCACTGCAATTTTAAAAAATAACAACTTGCCACTTAAAAAAAAATAAAATATAATAAAATAGGTTGTTGGTGCCTTTAGTTTATTACTGATCTAAATTATTTTTTCCCCAATTCAGTTATCTAATCCCTGGCATTTCAATGTTTCCAAAAATAGATAGCTCCTTATGCTTTAAAACCATTACTGGTTCAACCTGCATCACTTCAACATATACTGTATAGTTATATAACGAATCATCACTGTCAAATCACAGCCCTCTCATTATGTACTTCATATTTTTGAATTAGCGGAAACTCATGATGGTGAACACAGCGATGACACTCCCACCGTACAGGAGTGTCGTTCTCACATCGAAGCTGCTATCAGACTCTACCAGTCAGGAGAACTCGGCTTAGATAACCCATCAGCAGCAGCCGAAACCGAAGATGAGAAGGAACAAGATGATGATGGTCCTATCCACAGTAAGGAATTGGTTCTACTTATCATTGTCATCATTTCCAGTAATTCATTAATTTATTACATTTTTCAGACGTGGAACTAAACTCTGAAGACAGTAATGAACCACAAGATGACGAAGGTGAATTAGAGCAACATAGTGAACAGCAGGAAGATGAGCAAGGAAACACAGAAGACAGTGAAGAAAATGATGATGATGTTGGTGGTGATGCTGACGATGATGAAGACCAAAATGAAAACGATGAAAACGATGAAACAGATGAAAACGATGTTAAAGATGAACCAAAAGTTGAAGATGCTGACGAGGAAGATGATGATGGTGACATCGAAAAGCAAGATGAAATTTTCGCAGAAAACACTGAGGGTGAAGATGATGAAAACGAGGTAAATACTGATGCAGATGATGAAACAAAATCAGATGAGGCAGTGGATGCAGGAGACGAAGAAGCTGACAAAGAAAACGATGAAACACAAGATGATGAAACTGACGGAGAACAAGATGAAGAACCCAGTGAAGATCAAGATGATGAATCAGAGATACCGGAAAACGAAACAGAAGAAAGTGAATCACTAGAAACTGCGTATGAACCTGAAGCCACAGAAGGTGAAGTATCTGAAGAGTCTACTGAACATATTCAGCAGACAAGAGAAACTGATGGGAGTGATGATGACCTTACCGAAGACGATCAACCAACCCGTGAAACCCGTGAAGAACGAAGCACCGATACAGAAGACGATGACGAATCCGAAACTATCGAAAATGCTGACCAACAACATACACAAGTTGGAGAAGATAATCAAGAAGATGATCAAACTTCAGAAGAGGTTGAAGATAGTGAAGAATTGGTGGGTCGTTCATTTCATAGTTGACGGTCCAATCAGATCCAAGATAATGTGAGTTGATGCTTACTTAGGTTCAGACACAAGCCGAAGATGATGAGCACGTGGTTTCTGACACCACCAAAGTCGAAGAGGAAGATGAAGCAGATGAAGCAGAGGAAGAAGAGGTATAACTTGTGATATTTTGTATACGTTCCATACTTTAGTTTACGCTTTCAGGTGACTGCTTCTGGGCCAGGAACTCTCCGCACCAGAGATCATATCGAAGAGATTCTACATTTGGACGATGATGGAATAGCAACAACAGCTCAAAAAGAACGAGCTTCTGCAGAGAGTCTTCGCAACCTTAAAAGGATGTACGAAGCCACCATTAAACCACTAGAAGGACTTTACAAGTTTAAAGATATCAGCAACAGACACCTTGGAGGTGCGGTAACCCCACTCAAAACCTTTCTATCCTGTTCAATTAGAAATGTTAAAATATACAATAGTGTCTGTTGTGCACTTAAACAAATAACTAGATGCTGAGCTCTTCTCGCAACCCATCGTGGTCTTCTTTGGCCCACTTGGTTCCGGAAAGTCTACTATTGTAAACTACCTGCTCGGCATTGAAGATACACACAGTGCCATCAAGACAGGCAAGTCATATTCTCCAGTGGAAAGTGTACTAAGCGATGTTATTTACATGTAATTAATTAATGTTTGTTAGGCACTGATCCCAACAGTAATTTCTTCAATGTACTGATGCATGGAGATTCGGAGCAAATCATTGACGGCACGCAATTGGCTGCCGATTGGGCATTTTCCAGTCTCCAGAAGTTTGGCCAGAGCTTTCTGGACAAGTTACGTGGACGAAAACTTCCCAATGCCCTTCTTCGCAAGGTAACTGTTGTGGACACACCAGGTATATCGGAACACCGCAAGTCCAACGAACGGCTGTACCCATTCAACGATGTCTGCCAGTGGTTCATCGACAGAGCAGATCTAATCTTTGTAGTATTCGATCCTTCCAAACTGGACATTGGCATGGAACTAGAAGCACTTTTTGACCAGCTCAAAGGCCGTGAATCCCACGTACGGCTTTTACTTAACAAGGCCGATACGGTGAGCCCCGTGGAGTTGTTGCGAGCTCAAAGCTCGCTCCTGTGGAATTTGTCACCACTTGTAGGAACCCCCGAACCACCAACAGTGTTCGCGGGTTCTTTCTGGTCCCGGCCGTACATTCACGGCTCGGCAGCCGAGCTGCTTTACTCCAGCGAAGTGGCATTACTGGAGGACATTCAGGAAGCCGTGGAAAATCGTGTTGAAAACAAAGTGGCGCTGGCACGTCGCCACGCTGTACGCGTACGCAATCACGCCAAAATGGTCGATTGCTACTTAAACACCTACTATAACCATAAAAGTTTTTTCAGCAACAAGCGCAAGGTGGCCGATGAAATCATAGATAACCCTCACATGTATCGTATATACGAAGGCTTGAGCACGTTAGCAAATGTCAGCCGTTACGATTTACCGGATCCGGATGTTTACCGAGACTTTTTCAGGCTCAACCCACTCTTTGATTTCAAACCCCTTTCCTCTACTTGCTCCTATTTCAAGGGATGTCCATTAGACAAGCTTGACATCACCATTGCCTATGATCTGCCTGAACTTGTAGGCAAATACCAGAAGGCGCTAAGAGCCCTTGGAGTACAATGAGGACAGTTCTGGGTGATAACTCTTTCACATGCTCACCCGCATTCATTTGCCTTTCATATACAACCCAGTTCTCCATTTCAATGAAATATGTATTAAAAAAATTGCAAACGCTCTTATTTTTCCCCACATCACTAAAACCGTTTGCTCGTAAGGGTTGTAAACATGAGGCAAATGCTTTTTCACTATTTAAACAAGCATAGTTGATTTGTACATACTTTACCAGGAATGAGAATCTGTCGGTGCCTTTAACTGTATTATTTAGTGTACGGACCGATGTGTAGTAAATATAATTCATTGAAATAAATTATGGATTCTGAAATGAATTTTGGGTGACTCACGTTTGGTTGAACTTCTTTTAACCATTCATTGGCATCATCATCGTAATCTATCTTGCACGCTGTTGCCAGATCAAGGGCTGCATTTTCCCACTGCCCCAAAAGTCTATAATAGAAATAAAAATAGAAATATAGTTTCATGAGTTGATTAACAACTGTAAAGAGAATATATATATTATATACCTGTTTGCACGTCCTCTCGTCTTGTAGGCAAGGGCATTGTCAGGATTTAACTCAATTGCACGATCGCAATCTCTGATGCAGGCATTAGGCTTTTCCAACCTTAGAAAGCAGCTGCAAGTGCAAAATGCAAAATAAATATTAACTCTCATGACATTTATTTTGTATTTAAAGTCACATAAAACTTTCCATGCACATCAACTTACGCTGCTCTCTTTGCATAATAAGCTGCTGAGCCTGGATTCAATAGTATGGCCTCCGTGAACAACTGTATCGCAGTGGCCACATCACCTGCAAACACCAAAAACACATTATAATTTTATAGCTTGAATTTTAGATTATTGCTGAATTGCAGAACTTTACCATCAGATAGAGCAGCTTGAGCACTGGCCCTTTTCTCATTGGCTTCATCCATCTCACTTTCCGAGACTTCCTTGTTTGGGTCACCCATCTGTTGAGGTTCATCGGTATCTGGAGTCACAACTCCGGTGTTGTCTATTTCCAAATCACTTTCGTCACTTTCTAAAGGCGGGGGCTCGTCAGCCATGGGTGTTGGTTCTGGAGATGCCGTTTCCGGCTTTGCAATAGTTTAGGATTGGAAAGCAAAAAATTTACAAAATTTTATAATGTATAGTACCTCTACATCCTCAGTTTTGGTCCAGGTTGGGCTACTGCTTGAAGCATTCGCTACCCGTTCAGGGATTGTTGCACCCAATGATTCCAAATATTGGCGGAAAAAGTTCAAATCTGGAAGATGAAGGATGCTTGGGTTTTCTTTGCATATGGAGATAAACGATTTCAGTTGAGTCAGGTGATCTGCGCTCATAGATGCCATGGTTGGAAAAATGCAACGTCCAGTCCAATCACCAATTAAATCTGGAAATTATAATAAATCCATTATTACACCAAATGCTTTGATCCAAGCTTTGATATTCGATTATATTTTTTAATATATTTTGACGACTTTAGTTAGAAATGGGGACCATGCAGCATACTAGGAGTGTAGAATCCACTTGTTTTTATTGTACAAAAAATAGTTATCACCAAAGTATTTCTCAGCACGACTTCATTGCTACGCAATCCGTACAAGCGCAAGTCACGTGATTAACTAATCACAATTTGCTTGAAAGTGGACGTGGAATTAACCCTGAACAATTTTAGGTTCATAAAACGC
>JAQFZQ010000133.1:0-47768 GCA_034696005.1 Glomeris marginata | reverse complement strand
ACTGCGTTCCATTCGCGGATGGGGACAGGTTCCAAACTCGGCTTGGAACTCCTGTCACAGTTTATAACTCCTTGGTTCGTGTTCCGACTCGTGCCGGACGATGACGTCACAGGGGTACGGCAAAACAAGATGCGGCTTGTGTTTGGGTGTGAGGCGAATCCTAATAATAAGCCACGTTAGAACTTGGAAGTCTGAGGGGGAAATAAAGGATCGAAATAGAGAAAGTACAAGAGTCAAATTCTGGATGGAGAATCTATGCTTCTTAAAATAGACGGATTTTTGTAATCAATAGTGCAGCGCCCCTAGTGTCGGGTAGGGAAAGCGCATTCCAATCTTCTGAATCCCAGCGCTATCTGTGGACGGCCTTTAACCTTGCTTTAAAGGGCCTTTTCGGCAATTTTAATCCTTTCACTGCCATTGTTCAATATGTAATTGAATAAATGCTGCCCCCCATTAAAGGATTAAAAAAATTTAAAAGGCTTCTTTGTGTACCTGGTAGAATAATTAGCAGAAATCGGCAGGAAAACCTAACATGGTGTTAATTGGATATGCAGCTGGCCAGTATTTTAAGGACATTCGGTCCTTTCAGTTGCTAATATTGGCCACCAGTAGGGCGCTGTTAACACCAGATAGATATCTGCATTACAATATTATTACTTTTTAATGGTCGATTTTGGAGGACTAATAATAAGTACCACATTCTTCATCGCAAGTTTGATTTGTTTCTGGAATTGACAAGGTTGGTTGGTTGTATGGTGATGATGGAATGATAAAAACATTTTTGAAATGAAGGGGTTCATCCAAGTTGTGCAGTGGAGCGAAACGAATGATTAACAGTATTCTGAAAGGGAGGAGTTGAAAACAAAATTTTTTGCATTGGATTTGCGCAACAGCACAAAGAAACGATAGAAAGTGCCAAGAAAAATGGTTGTCGTTGTTAGAATGCACACTATACATACATGTGCAAGTGTAAGCATGGCAAGTGGCATTTAAGGGTGGCTCAAGTTGTTACCAGTTTCTTTCCCATTTTTTTTGTGGTGCCATTTTTTTAGGGGGAGGGGTTTTGATGAGGTCAACCAACGGTTCTTCAACTCTACTTCATCCCAAAATACAACATTACTTGTTTTCATGTGTAATTCCAAGATTTGGTAATCCAGGAACATGTGGATGTGTTACAACAACTTTAATTCGTTACTGAACAGATTAGAAAAAATAGTACTACTACTAATATTGCTATTTTGCGAATGTAGTGGGAAGGTGTTAAAAAAAACTGCAAACATTGTATTTCCAACAATGTGTTATTTGTTTATAACGTTTTGCTTTTAAGCCATATGCTAAATAAATTTATTTGATATAAAACAGTTTTGTGAAAATAACATTTTTATTATGGAAATTTAAATATTGTCCATACAAAGTTATTGCAATTTATGATAGGAGAAAATGTTCACTATAGAGACAGGTTTTCCAGCATAGAGAGTTAAAAAATATGGAGTAAATGGGCCAAGTGAGTCATATTTTCCACCACAGACAGGTTTCACTATAGGCCTATATAAATAATGAAATATTGGTAGAAAAAAAATGAGTTGGTTTATTATCATTCATTAAATCAAGTCATCAATATGTTAGAAATAGCTACAAATAACGTTTTATAGCATTTCTGGTTTTACTTTCAACTGTTCTGTAAATTTAATTAATGACGTGCAGTATGTTATGTATTAAAGGTGAACTGGCAAGGTTTTGCAACATACCCTGTAAAAACTAGCATTTGATTGCCGTTAATTTAGGAACATTATCCGAAAATTTCAGGCCATTTGAAGCATTATTGCCACAGATATGAATTATTTAATTTTATATCTGTGCATTACGTGTATGGTGTGAGATACGTACGCTAGAGCGCCATTGATAAGCTCTTCCATAGGCTGAAAATTCAAATTTTGCCAAAACAGGACACTGTGACACCGTCCATCCATGACGCCCTCTTTAACTACTCGCAACTTTTTGTAACAGTTTTTAACACTAGTTTTGTTTGCACCAATCGTTTTATTGCCATCAATTCCATAGAATTACACACTTTCCAGGGTATGTTACAAAACCTTGTCAGTTCACCTTTAAAGTTTGGCCTTATTAGGCCCCTAGAAAGGCTTATTAGAAAGGCTTATATTTTGCAGTGTAAATAGTGATTTACAAGTCTTGAACATGATTTTGGTTGACTGTTGCAGATGTTGGTGTGGCAACGGCTCAGAACACTGGAAGATGGAGCGAAGCACTGGAGTAGGATTGACTGGTTCCCGGTGCAGTTTGACTGTGCAATATGGTGCGCAGATGAAAGGAAAAGGAAGGAAAAGATAAGAGAGGGAGAGATGAACGTTCATAATTATTTGGAACGATTTTCCAGTCATAATTCGTTTTCCTACACAAGTGTTTACGTGTAGAGCATGAATGCAGTGGCGAAAAAACAACATTTTCACAGTACAAATATGAAATATTTCATTGGTCTCATTTACGAATATCAGTGACTGCTGGTCCAGTAAGTTGACCATCAATATCTGATATTATTATTATTATTATTTTTTATCCTTTTTTGTTGGTTTTTTTGAATAACTGTATTGCACGCCACTGTACCGTTACCGAACACGGTTGAGGAGGGCTTTTGTTTTGTCTTAATATTTGTGAAAATTCACGGTACGTGGAAATGTATATTTATATATTATATATATATCTATGAGAAAATAATTGGCCACTTTCTTCAAAATTTCTACATAGATTTTTATAATTATTTAAAACAAACGCTTAAGCATGAGGTTTTCAAAATGTCGAACGTGCGTAGAGTTTCACCTGTTAGTTACTGAACAAATGCTTTAAAACGTGAATATTATTTATTTGTGGAGTAGAAATCGTGATTTTGTTTTTTCGTATGTCTTGTGGGAGAAAAAATTGTAAAGGAGGTAAATTGTGTTTTGGGAAAACCGTACCGTAAATGTTCATTTGGTGAACACTTATTTTCCATATCACATCCTAATATATTTTATCACACTCATTTCATAATTTTGAACTATTTAATGTTTCACTTACTTTTCAATGAAATTATATATAATTAATTGTATACCCCAGGGGGCAATGTGGTACACTAGTTTCTTAAAATTCGCAAGTGTGTTACAAAAATTAAGGGAATTCTTTGAATTACATGGTAATAATTTTGTGTAAGCTGCTTTTGAAATTTTAGGTGACACCGTTTATAACCAATGGGCATCTACTGTAATGGCATTTCTAGATTTCCTGGAAAAGCCGCAACATTGTAGAATCATGGAAATTTTTAATATTTCGAAACTTCCAATTTGTTTAAAATTGTAATTTATGAAATTTGGAAAAGTTAAGGTTATGCAGGGTGTCTACCAACCTGGAAATTGAAAAGCGTCCTAATACTCCTGGAATTATCCTGGATTTTGCATATTTCATCTTTGAGATTCATTTCTTTTGACAACACCAGCCTTTTATGTAATTTACTTTTAGTTTGCTATTTTGAGCAATTAGTTTCCAAATAATTTAAATGATGAAATGTGTGCAGAAGTACTTGCAAATCATTTATGTGTACTATAATGATTTTTATGTTGAAATTTTAGAATAATTTACAGGTAAATGTTATGGGATTTATTTTTTCTTTGCCTGGAAATCCACATCCAGTTTTTGGTAGAAACCCTGTTATGGAAATCCTGGAAAAGTCATGGAATTTTATATTTTTAAACGTGGTATTTTCACCCTGTAGTATTTACACTTTGTTCAGAGCTGTATTTACATGCACATTTCTTGGAACTCATCAGAATTCAGATCAATTTAAAATAACTGAAATAATAAATGAAGATTTCAATTGAAGCCATTTCTGTAAAAAATGTTTGTCTTGATCATTGATACCTTATTTTACAGGATGAGGCCCAGACATAATAACGATGATGAATCATTATTACTAACTTTTGGGAAAGCATGTCTAAATTTGGAAATTTAATATCGGGGTGGGTGGTACCAATTAGAATATTATACGGTACGATTCCCGTGTAAATTGAAGGTGTTTCAGAATTGCAGCGCGAAGCTTGCGTGCACGATTGGGCAACGTATCGAACCTGAATTGATCTCATCGCCTTATCAACGTCCCATATTCTTCCGACAAAAATGTATTCTGAATATATATACATATATGTGTCTGTACCATACTGTATTTTCCTGGTGGCGTAGCCTGTGTTGTATTCCGTTAACCACCCGGATAGTACTGGCGTACTATAAGGGCCAGTCAGGTCTGTTCACAGGTGATGTCTGTCTATAAGATATGTCATTTACCAGTGTGTTGCTGACAAGGTTAGGTCTTTACGGTGCACAGTACTATCCGGGTATCTTGCCGAGACACCTGGTGAAGCGCGCGAACTTGACTTCGCGGAGTTGGATTTAGCGCAAAGAAGCACTTTATAAGTAAATGAAAAATCGCAGGTGAATCAAAATAGGTACAAAACTTCCAATTATTGCAAGTATATTATGATCTCAGTTTAAGATTTATTAGTCGATGTGCTCATCGAGCGAATGCATTTTGCCGCGTACTGGTTTGCACGCTGTGTTCGTTCGTTTCTCTGTCACCTGTCAATGTTTTTGACATTAAAAACTTATTACTCACTGTACTCATTAATTGTGATTACTAGTGTTATTTTAATTTCAGGTGGTGTCATTATCATCGTACGGAAGCTCTTTAAAAGATTCACATAAAGTTTCGTTTTCACGTAGGCTACGTTCAACGAAAGGTTCAACTTGAGGACGATGCAGTGTGTAATCAATGAAGTCTTGCGGAATGAAGAGACGATCGCAACTGGAAGAACCATTGGTGCCTTCGTCACAAGGGACCTTCACGAACGCCATGCAGTGCAGATGGGTTTCCTTCTCGTACCGATGCCGCACGAAACCCATGTCGCGCAACTCCTCCTTCCAACTTTTGATCATACGTGAGTTGTAACCGATGTGTTTAGAGTCTGGTGTGATGATGAGCAGCAGTCCACGGCACATAAGTAGCTGGTGAGCTTTCCGGCAGAAGAGCCACCGCTGCCTCGAACACGGCAGGTACTCGAGGACCAGCGAGAAGACCACCACGTGAAAGGCACAAGATGGTAAGCTGTCCACTGGCGATTTCAAATGTGACAGAACAAGATGTACATTCTCTTCAGTGTCATCCTGCACTTGTACTTTCAGGAAGTCACATTCGAGGACATTCTGTAAAAAAAAAACTGGTTGTTTTTCACTTTTTCTGCACAGATTATATACAACGCTAGGTTCTTGTATATTTCAATAACCTCTGTTGCAGGGGCAATATCGATGTTGATGGCCTGGTACCGGTCCCATCGACGAAAAGGACCGTAACAGCTACCCACATCTAATAAGCGAAGCTTTTCATGGTCTGGTACTAAGAAGGACATCGTCTTTGGGTTTGATGTATTAAGTTGATCAATTGAAAAGTATTCCCTGCAATGACAATTAGGCAGATGTGTTTTGTTTTGCTCTTGTGATTTTGAAAAATGTTTCCCTGCACCAGTGCTCACGTGCAAATCCTGTGACACCAATCTATCCTAGTGGAGGGGTTGTTGAGAGTCCACACGGTGGTGGCCAGTTTGTGCATGGCTCGCGAGTACTCTTTCAACCGTTGGTCATCCTGAAGGTGTTCAGTCCAAACGGATTCCTCATCTCCACCTTTAAAAATCCATGGTATACATTATAATTCTGATTGTACAATTTTGAATTTAATTTATCTTCCAAATTAATTTATTAAATATTATACATATTATAAAATATGTTGGTTAAAATTATTAGTATCGATATTGTAAATATGAATTTCATGGCAACCATGTAATATGTATGTATTTTAATATTGTGCAATGAATGGGTGGGGGGGGAGGCATTTAGTGTGGGTGCCACTAGATGGCGCCATACATACAACTGGAACCTCGACTGAAACACAAATCTGGAATTTGGAAATCTATAATTGTTGTGTAATAAATGAGCCACCCAAGGCTGGAATGATCTGACTGGTGTAATCCAAGAGTTCCTTATTAGGTGCGAAGTCCAGTATGCATTATTATCGTATCCCATGACAACCCGAACCGTATAAAACCAATCGAGCTAAATCTAGCTCGATGTTGATCGCCATTTGTACATACTTTTGCGGTAATTTATTCGCAAATCTTCATGGACGTTGCGTATAATTTTTACCAGACTTTGATGCATTTGTTTTCTATCTAACTCCTCCGCAGATATTTGTTGGACATCGTTATCCATCGTAAAAGCAATGGTAAAAGACAGAAAAGTTATAGGCCTATTTGTGATATTTCGCCGTAACCAAAGTGACGCAGATGTTTGTGACACCGCGACATTGTGACGACCGAGCAAGAGGTCGCTAAGAAAACACCGTAAATAATAACAATAATTTCTCTAAATTAGCCGAATTTAAGCTTAACTTAATTAAGTATTTGTCCAAATAATTTTTGCATTGCTTAGCGTAATCAAATAATGCAAAGCGAAATACGTGAAACGGTTTTGCGTAACGCAGTCCGGTGGGATATCGACGGCGTCACGTCGTCCTATTCTAGGGGGCGCTGCTAAATTTGCATAACGGATTCGAAAGGCAAGTGGGAGCGGCTGGCAACCACCTTTCGTTTTATGATTCACGGCTTTATTTGCGAGGCAACGGTCAGACAACGCATCCGAGGGGAGAAGTTTAGCGAAAAGTGAAGAGAAGTGACGGACTTTTGGGGCGATATCCACAAAACTTGCGCCCCAAATGGGTGAGTTTCAAAACAACAAAAACATAACAAACCACCATTTGCGTTTTGCTTGATAACTGTGGCCGCGCACCCTCCTGATAAAACCAGTTGTATATCGCTGCCCAAATCACTGTCTATTTTTATTGTTGTCTAGTAGTTCAACTTACGGTGAGAAAATATATAATCAAAACGTGGTTTGGAAATTAAACCGGATATTTTGTTTTCAAATAGGTTTATATCCACTTCCCGGAAAAAATATAGAAAGAAGTTATGAGGAAATATTTTACAAATTCTAAATCCACTTTCCTGGAAATTTGTGACGTGAAGTAGGCAGGGTAATTACTGCAAATGTAAGGGAAATCCGACATTTTTTATATATAATTTAGGAAGTTATTACAAGGGTGAATACTAAAAAACTGGTTTCAAAATTGTGATAAACCTGTACAAAGCAATCACAGGATGAATTAATGGTAGCAAAAAAGTGTCAAATTGCAAGGGAAATAAATACCCTACTAAATGAAAAAGTCGGTCATTAACCTATGAACAGACAACATGTGAAGTGAATCTTGGGTGAATGTTTTTCGCAATATCCTGTTTCAGAGATTAACTTGCTTGCACCTGTATGAAATGATATTCAACACAAAACAGCAATATTAATTCAGCTGCAGTATTTACAGTATTGTATGTATTTGAAACGGACTATTTCCATTTCTGAGTCATTTGTAAATTACATATTTCTTATTACACACAGCACACATAAAAAAAGGTAGGTAGTAGGTGTTTTCTTATGTATGTACAACACAGATATGTAGACAACACTGGAATGTACTCTAATAACAGAAGACTGTGGATGCACGTTTGGTGAAATTTTTTTGTTTTGTTAAATCTTGGACATTGTTAAGCTACAGTGGTAACACAAAATTCTCAGCCTGGCTGAACATTGTCCCGGGTGAAGGTGTCCAACATCCAATTGAGTTGGTGTCAACATCCACCAAGAAAAACTGCAGCAAACATGACTGCACAACCTAATGGTTTTGACATTGCTTATGCAATCCGCGTAACCGAGTTGAAACAATGTGTAAAACTCTGGAAACTTCTGATACAGGATACAATTTTAAACTCGAAATTGGTTTCAGCACCTTAAACAGTAAATATCCCCATTTATTAAATGATCATCCACGTGTATGACATTTGGAATTCTGTTACAGTCTTGCAGGAAATTTACTCCACATCAACATCAACATAATTAGCCAAATCTTTTTGGAAAAAACTGACACAGTTTGCAATGCACTGAAATAAATTACATGAAGGACTTCTTTTATAGATCTTCTGATATAGTGAACTTGTATGGAAAGTGTCTTTTAGCAAGTGTACGCTTAAGAAACTTCGGCTACAGTCAACCATTATAGGAGACCTCTTTGGACTGATCCCTACAGGAAAAAACCATCACATGATGTCTTTCATAACACACCAAATGTGATGGTCCATGATAGTCCCTTATGGTTCCTGATGGTTCATGGTGGTCTGTAATTGCCAGGCATCACAAACCACCACATACCACAGTCACACACCACCATGGACCATCACACTTGGTGTTTTGAAACCCATCATGTGATGGTTATATTTCCAATAGGGATAGGGATATAAACGGTCTCCGCTGTATTTGTATGTGAATTCAGCATTTATTGTTGTCTGGTTGTGTCTGCACCTAAACCGACAGTTGGAAGAAATAATAATGATGATTGTTGAGGGCGTTGGCACGATGACAGTTATTTAAGTGCCTATTTGGATGTTTCAGGTGGATGTGTGAAATGCATGAGCCGTGTGCCGTACGCCACACTAATAGCCACCATCATGTGCTGTGTCGGCGTTGGAGTCTTCTGCGGCACCATGTACAAAGGGGCTGCTTTAACTCTCCGCATGTTAAAGGACGTCTTCGGCACGGAGTATAAATGGTAGGTAACCTTGCTTATTTCTTGACGTCCCTCAAAATGTACCTCAACATGCTTAATCATTTTGCATGACTGTAGGCTGGGCAACCTTCAACTGATTTTCGTCATCCTCGGCAGCGTGATGGGATTCATCGGACTCCTCCTGCTCTTCGTTGGATTTCTCGCAACAGGTTCCACGCGAGAGAAGATCTACAGAGGTTGGAGATCCAGACTGGGAGGAAGGATTTCTTGTGTCATTGTAAATAACTTGATCGTTAACATAACTAACGCAGGTTTTTTATCTGTGAAATAATGAATTATACGAATTACTCCAGTTCATGATCATCACGTATTTCCTGAAACTCGCCTGGCTGCTCATCCTTTGCTGCCTAATTGCGGCAACACTCTGTTTTACGCTCTTCTTTTCAACGTGTAGACTACCGGTGGAATGCATCAACCTCGAGTTATTTTGTAAGTATATTCTCTATTTGAACTTGCTTACACGAGTAGCAAAATATTTATGGAGTATGTGTGTGACTAATTCGGTGTTTACGTGCATTTGCATGTTTAGATTTCCTCTACCCGAATGGTACGAAACCAGAGAAAATGAAAATCTGCGGCCAAAACGAAAAGGCAGTATTTTGCCGTGATTATGTGAGTATTGCATAGTTTTACATGCTGAAGATAATACAGGGTGTCTACTGATACTGGAAATCCTTGAAATCTTGGAAATATACTGGAATTTTTTCCTAGTCCTGGGAAATGTATCTTTTGTGACACTTTACATAATATTTCGTTTATTGATTTCTGTGTTCCTCTTCTAATTTGCTTGGAACAAAATACCAATTATGCATGAGACTTTTGAAATTCGATGGTTCATTTCCCTTATTAATTAGTTTTTAAGGGCCAAGTGTGGTTTTTAGACACCCTGTAATATAACGTCATTATTGTAATAAATAGTTATAACATTATTGTTTTGTGCAATTCGAGATATATTAGTTTCCCGATTAATATACCGCTTGTTAAAGTTATGATTTTGCTTTTGAAAGGTGGAACCAGCTGAAATAATGTACGTACTGGCATCTGTATCCAACGTCATAGTCGTCATCAGTCTGGTAAGACAAAAATGCTTGTGTTCGTATTGAACATGCGAGGTGATTCGTGCGCTACTTGTTTTATCCGTTGAGTTTCGAGTCCGATTTCACGTCCCAGTCCATCGAGTACGTGTCTCGTGGAATTGAATTTTCTGTTATACCGCAAACCATTGTTAGTTACTACAGCATGCTCGTTCCCACCTCATCCATCCTTTTCCTACCCCGTTTTTGGATTTCCTTTTTTTCAGGTGAACTACTTACTTTGCCTGACGGCTAACTACTGTCACATCAAACATTGCAAGAGAATCGAAGATTTGACCCCGACTAACTATAGCGAACTGCAGCATCTGCGAGAGACCGATGCATGACGTGCATAGTGTCAACCGTTTTTTATGCGATTCATTATTTGTAAGGGACTGTAGTATAATATTCTATAAATTTTTTTACGCCTCCAAACCCATTCCGCACACTTCTTGGTTACGTTGCCCATTTTGTTTCGGCTCCACGCACCTCCCGAGCGCATAGCTGTTTTACACGCGTGTCACGAAGATGCAACACCACGAATGCAGTTCACATATCTGAGTGCTCAGATAATTAACTCCCATTAATAGGCTTAATTAGGCTCTCGTATCAAGTAAAACAAAATGCACGGATGCCGCAGCACGTGTCCCGTTAAACAACAATATGCGCATGAGGATATTGTAACTGGCATGCTGAGATGGTTACAATGTGACTTGTGTTTAATTTCTAGATACACTACTTGATGTGCTTGGCAGCAAACTACACGCACATAAAGGAGCAGGAAAAATATCAGGACTTGCAGGAGTTGCAGTACCTACAGGAATCGGAGCTCGGCACGCTTCCGAAAGAGCGGTTCTAGGACATAAGCAAAGAAATTTTTCTGGAAGAACGCCACTGACTGCCCCTCTCTGGTAGCTTGGCTAACATTGGTCACTGCCCAGATCCGTAAAATGGTTCCTTTTTTTCTCTCTTGGTAGTTTACACGTAATATATGAGAATCTCGTCCCACGATGTCCATGTCCCATTTTGTTGGATCTGTTGAACTCTCAACGTTATCTTCCCCATGTGCTCTTGTGGGGTGTGATGAGGCACAGTGAGCCCAGGTGTGTTTCTAAGCATGCTCATTGCCAACCATCAACTAATTGTTGGCTTTAGATACAGTATTTTATTACGAGAAGTTGACAAGTCACGCGTGACGGAAGGGAATTTTTTACTACGGCCAATGAAGGCCCACGTGATGAATGCGTTTTAGATAAATTAGATTTCAGAATAATAAGACAATATGCTAATAGTGAAAACCTCCCCTGCAAAAATCTAACGCAGCGTATTGAATACAAACTAGCGATACGGTAAAACTTCAATAAGATCAGACTTCAAATCTTATTAAAGTTTTACTGTACTGTATCTGTCATTCCTTAAAATGTGGGTTTTTTGTTGACTCCCCTCCCGCAACTACCAACATTTTATGGAACAACCTAGTTGGGTTATTCTTTGTGAGATTTTTGTAAGGGATGCGCAACAAATGAACGCAGCAAATTGTATCACCTGGTTAAAATATTGATCTGTTAATATTTAAACCAGTGCATGATGTCAGTATTAACTTCGGGACAGCAGTAGAAAGTTATTTTGCAATGGTTTAGACGTGAATCAAGAAAGATCTATTCTTTAACTGTGGTAAATGAATACTTGTTGACTAAAAGCTAGGTTAGGTATGGTATAATTGGCTCCATGTGCCTCCATCCTGTTTAAGTGATCAGTGGCTTTTATCCCGTGAAGTTTCTTTGCGATCAGGACATGTTTTTTGCATATTTTTTATTATAACATGCAATTTTATCACATATATCGGTGTGCCGTGCCCACCATTTATTCATCCTTTGTGCGGGTTGAAGTGGCACAACTGCCATTTTGTATGCAACATTATTTACATGGCTATTCCTGGCTTCTCCATTTTTATGTGAATGGTACAAAGCCCTTGTGTACATGTTATTATGCGATTTCACATTAGTTTGATTGGTGTGTGGGATGCGGTGTGATCTGGACGCACGCTCAATGTGGTTTATTGGTTGGGTGGGCCTTGACCAGTATTTCTGCGGGAGAATTTAAGTGTAATACTCTTCATCATCAATGAATATGATTGACGTGTCGAATTCATGGATAAATAGTTGCATTTATTCATTACTGGTGAACGAGTACGTAACGATACAAAATGGGATGATTTTTTTACCTGGAATACCATATCGTTTTTTTTTGTAAAAATACATTAAATCAAAGTGCTGTAGAAATATCTGCAAATCAAGTTTCTAATATTGCACCAGCTTTACTGTATATTAAGTTACCTAGAAACTTCCAAATTTCATGCATGTATCATTAAGAGTAAGGTAAAAAGTGCGTAGACTAGGAATGATTTTTAATTGTATTTCGACTGGTGTGGGGAAAGGGAAGGTGTTGGGCTAAATCCACTTTTACATAAATGCTCCACGACTTTCGGTACTTCTGCAAGGTGTTCTCGGACTGCTTGCGGAATAAATTCCGCGGAACTGTACCTGTTGGATAAAACGTTTGTAAGTGAAATATTTTACATCGAGTTCTAAGGTTAGTTGGCATTTTAGTCAGATTAACTTACTTGGAAAAATTCCCATGGGCATCTGTATAACAAATGTCGTCTGAATTTAGGTGAACCGCTAAACGAGAATGATCCATGTAGCAGATCTGGATCTCACCGGATGAAAGCTGCAAGTAATTCCCAGGTTAATACTCAATTTATTTTGCTTTGTTTCCTGTTAAACTTTTGATTATAATATACCTGTGAGGCCCATCCGATCTTGGGAACAAATACTTTACGAACAACGTTCGCCGTCACGTTAAACTTATTTTGCATCTCTTCGCAGATGGGTCTTGATTGTTGCTGTACGTTACTACCACTGGATGAGGACTTTGCTGTGACATTACATCTGCAAGAAACTACTACATTACACCACAGTTCAAGAGACTTTGAATTGGATTTATATGAAGTACCGAGGAATGTCCTGCAGGACACGTTTCGGAACCGGTTCTGCTTTCGGATGATGCTGTTGCTACAAAAATGAGAAGGTATGTAACGCAAATAAGTTAATTGTAATTCGGTAATTCAATGGAAACTGATTTTAACCATTGGGTATCATGAGAAACTAACATTGAATGTATCCATCGGTGTTGGTGAATAGTCGAGTATCCTTTGACTAGTCTGCATTGGAATTGCAGACAGATTCTCCTTGTTGGTAGTCGGTGTGTTTAGATGTTGACTGGATGAAGATGGACGACGACCGATAATTACAGGAAAGCATGAAATGGAGAATTTCTCCTGCATGGCGGTGAGGGTATTTTCGAGTTGCACGCAATGTTGGTGGCTCTAAAAGGATTACATTAGGTAAAAATGGTTTCAATGTGTACACCAAAGGAGCAAAAATTCCTCACCTGGACAAACTCCTTCCACAACAAAGTGTCCATCCCTCGGATTCCACTCGGGCTCGCAACAGGATCAAACTGGGAAATGTTGCCGTCGGATCCTATGATCTTATATCCGCTGTTCTTGCATTTCAAAATCTTCGTGCCCGTATAAGAGCTTGCTTCGAAGTCAGCATCAGGACCATTTTCCATCAGCATGCACTTCGCCGTCTCGGTGTACAAGGTGATCTTGGGAGTCTTTGCCTGCACCAAGTCCACGAACCGCGCCGCATACGCGTACTTCTTCCAGTGACGTCGAGGAAGGTTCTCGTAACCGTAGATGCTGTCGGCCCCTTCGGTAGGAATCGGCTGCGGACTATCTGTGACAGGGCACCCTTGCCCTTTGTTCACCTTGTAAACTACGATCTGAAGCCAAAGGAATAATTTAGATTGGAACCCCGTGGAATGCAAGTGTAGTACGTTACGTAGCATTTGTACCCTTATCCCATCCTTTGATATTCGGCAAACGTCCACAACTTTCTCTTCTTTTCCTTTGGTACGTAGAAACTCCAAGCAGATCTCTCCGCCTTCAAGTATGCTGACTATTGCGTTCTTGGTCCTGTGACGTGTCGGCTTCAACCGTACGGCGTTCAACCGAGGAACCAAGGATGCGATGGGCTAACGTGTAAACCGTGTTGTAGTCAGACCATCACCACGGCTCGCTTGAAACCAAGAGTACTGGGAACTTACCTGTTCGTTGTTCCGGATCCCATTTCTATCTTTGGTTGGAAAAACGGTGACGCATTCTTGCGTTCGTTGATCACCGCAACATTTCTGGGCCGGTTGCTGACACGGACACGTTTCGGAGTGGAGACACGGTGACCTAGTGTTGGACCTGCACTGCTGATGGTGGCTGCATTGCCGACACGAGATGTGCATGCCATCTAACAACGATGCAGCCGTTTCTATTATGCCTTCCGTGTGACAACTGCAAGAGGAATGCCTGGACCGTTGTCGGTTTTCGGGCCCTGCGCTTTGTGATCTGTTAGGAACTCCAAGGTGTGGGAAGCTCAGATGTGTGGAAGTGTTATTGCATTGAGCCTAAATCGAAATTATTTTGAGGAGTGAGTAAAGAGACATTGGCCGAGAAGAACCATCTGTTTAAATTACACTTTGTCCTACGTGTCGCAGTGATCCGGTGGAAACGGCGGTGTGCATCATCTCGGATGAGCTGGAAAAGTGAAAGCTGATGTAATGTTGGATGAAATACAGGGTCTTACAATTCAAGCACCCTGTGAATGGAAGATAAATGTACCTTCTTGCACCAGATGGTTGAAACGTCTCCAGTGAGTTTGAAGATTGACACCCGTGTCTGGGACCCATTTCACAGTCGTGTGGATAAGTCTGAAGTATATTAGTCAACATCGATTAGTACAATTCTTCTAAAATAGGGTTTCAACTCTCGCATCTTGCACGACACGACCTGCATGGATGGCCTGGACTGCGACGTCATTTTGGATGCCGCGGTGGAAGCGGTGAACGCCGTGCCGTGACCGCTGTCGAAAGAACCGTCCGTGTTGCACCTCTAAAAATATCACCTGTTGAAAGTCTACATAACGGTGGCAATGATGCCAAACGATACCTACAAAATCAAGATTCTGCACCGTCAAACAATGGTTTGACATAAAAGGATGCTTCAGGATATCTGCAATGAAGAAAGATGCTGTAGAAACTGCAGTGGACACGAGTTTCACATTCATTACCTGTGAGCTTGATGCGGTCGTTTGGATTCTTCTGCAAGAGGGAGCCGATGAGATCCTTCGCTTCTGCCGATGCCGTTTCCGGCACGGCGTAGTCCGCCATGACAACCCTGGTGAGAGTGCTTTTGACCCCTTGCGTGTCGAAAGGTGGCCTGCCCATCAGCAACGTGTAAAGCATGCAGCCCAGGCTCCAAACGTCAGACTCTAACCCGTGGGAGCTTCTTGTTGCTACCTCGCTGCGGAAGGTGACAGACATTAGTTACTGACCGGACGGTTACCGGGAAGTTTTGAACGGTCACTTACGGCGAGATGTAGTTTGGGGTGCCGCACATCGTCAAGTGCTTTTCATCCAAACGACTGAGTTGAGTTGCGAGACCAAAATCGGCAATTTTCTTGACAACAACGAAAAAGTTTGTTGGTTTGCACCGAAACAAGGATCTGGATTTTTACGTTCTTACCACTTGCATGTCTTTGGTGAGGAGAAGGTTGGCAAGTGTCAGATCCCGGTGTAGTATGCGTTTGGAGCGAAGGTACAGCATGCCTTCAACTACTTGGCGCATCACTAGACGAGCTGCAAATGATATGACGAAGCTTGTTTCCACAGCAGACAGGTCAACTGCTAAGTTAGATGGAAACTAACCTTCGTTCTCGTTAAGCACTTTGCCGTGCGTCTTCATGTGCCTCTGCAGCTCTCCATTATGGCACAACTCGAGGACAAGGTAGACGTAGCCATCATCTTCAAAATACGTGTACAGCTGCAGTAAAATTTGTTCACATGTTATATATTTTATTTCAAATACATATTTAATTAACAAAACATGCCTGGAGAATCGCAGGATGTTTGAGGCGAGAATGGATCTCCACTTCTTGTCGGACTCTTGCAACCATTCCTGCGGCTTGCATGAGTTTCTTGTCGATCTGTGCATTTTATAATTTAATTTGTCAATTTTTTTATGAACAGTAGTTGCCTGGGAATCGATGCAACACTATTGCGTGGAATAGATTGACGAGCAATATTGCACGGGTTACGCTTCGTTGCGTGTTGCACGGCAATAGTTTCCACGCAATAAAGTTGCATGACTTATTTGTATTTCTTTTCTTGAGGAACTTGCCATCTTGATGGCCACTTCGGTGCAGGAAGTGACATGTTGCGCTCGATAAACGCTGGCGAAACCTCCTTTTCCGATCAAATTCAGGATCCGGTAATCCTTTAACGAATTGTAAGTAAAAACGTTCATAATTAAAGCTGTTGCGTGCAAGAAATAATGTCGCGAAATGCTCACCTCAATCGACGCTTCCATTTCGATACGTGTGAATTCCAAGTTAGATTTTTATCACCAATAATCTGGACGTTTGCATCGTCGCCTGTAGTTTAAAATACTACACGTGCGAGCATATTTTATATTTTTCGCTGTTGTTTACCGTTCCATCGTTGAAAATCTCGTTTCCCGCATTTCTTTCGGAATTTAAAAATATGCTTCTCCGCAGCTGGCCAATCGGAAAATGCTAACTGCTGTTAATATTTCTGATTGGCGAATGGGAATGATCCCGCCTCTAAGCGGCACTGCGTTGAAGATAGCCAATGGCGTAGCGGTCCTGCTCTTTTTTGAAACGTTTCATTGGTTATTCTTTACTGCGGGTGTCGCCCACTTTGTATGGAAGATAAACTTGTAAACTGGCCATTGAAATAGATCGTTTTTGGAGTAAAAACAGCTGAGGAAATTGACACACCTTCAATGATTGAAATGAAATTGATGGATGAATGTATGAATGGGAACACTTTCGCTGTCATTGTGCTGAATTCGAACGTGCGAAATGAAAGCTGCAGTTTGAACTGAGCAAGGAACTGAGGAATCTCGATGAATTACGAGTAAATTGAAATAATTAACTGCGATTCGTTTAAGCCTATACGTGTAAGCCTAATTGCTTATCTGGTATGTATTATTGTTTTATGGCTATTTTATATAGATCTGCATAGCGTGTAAAATATAACAGTGTTTTCAGAACTGCTGTATGCGGCAATATAATAATACATTTGTTCCGGCAGATTAATTAATATAAGATTTTATTTAATTAGCCAGACAATTATTAATTGCAGTGACTTAATATTTGTATTATTTCATGTGCATAAAATGCGTTATTTCGAATAAATATACAGGTAAATTCTATAATATAATTGTAGGTTACAAATATTTAATTAAATTTCTTGATAAAATTGTGAGGTGGCAGCTAGAATATGTTGCAAGAGAGGTGATAAATTTTCGACAAGAAAGTGTGATTATATTTCTCATTTGTTTCAGGTGAAAAATGAACTCTTCGGTAGAAACGACAACCACTGCAGTGGTTCCTCCAACAGCATCATCCAATCAAACTGCATCCCAAAATATTGAAACCTTCCTAGATAATCCCAACTTTGCATGGATCTTATTCGCTCTCGCTCTGGTCACCATTTGGGTTGTGTACATCACTTACTTCAATTCAAGGATCATTGGATATCTACTCACCAGATTCTTAAACAGTTCCCTAATCAGAAGACACTTCTTACCACGGGGATACCTCAAGATTGGTAACATTTTCTTTAATTAGTACTTGCTAATATCAAATAAAAATAATGGCACTTTCATTCATAAATATATACTACATAAAATGACAGGTTCATTTTCCATCTCTGTACTCTCTGGGAAAATAATGTTCCGCAACATCGTGTATGTCAACGAAGATTACAGCATGCGAATTCAAGACGGGTGGGCCATCTTTCGTTGGTGGAAGAAATACAAGAAAAGATCTATCCATGAAGGTGATGGTATTCGCACCGAAGGCCATTTTTATTATATTTAATATCATAATTAATGTTGATTTAACGCGCAGATCTTTCTCATTCTGACACGAGGCTGTCCGTGCTAGTCAACGGTTACGAGCTGCACTTCTACAACAGGTCGCAGACATACTCTCGTCTAGAGAGGCTCTTCGGACTTGATTCACGAATATTTCCATCAGGAGGTGACATATTAATTCAACCTAAACGATTATGGATTAATCATATTGGAGTTTCACACAGTTTTTCATATCCTCAATGTCCAGAGAGTGAGAAACATCAAACTGAAGAGGAAGAGAGTTGCGTTGACAATGGATCTCAGTCAACAAATGGCAGGACAAAATGGGCCAGGTGGAGAGACCTTATTCCTGTAATCAAGATTGACATCTCCTCCGTAAGCTTGTGTAGTAATGAAGATGCAAGACACGATGGATGGATTTAGATTGTACATTTCCCATGTTGTGTATAGGGCCGTCTGGTTTTTGGAAATCGACTTCTGCCGACAACCCTTTTGGTGAGCGTGGAAGAAGCTCACATGATGTATACCACCAAACCAGCTTCGACAAGATTCGATCAGTTCATGCACACCATCAAGTGCAAGGCTGAGAATTTCAAGGTACAGCTTTATTCACTGTCAATCAGATTTGTCACTGCGTACCAACTAAACCAGAACAGATTCTTATTTTACGCTACACTTCTTGAATTTCAGGTGATTCTGGCTCCAAGCCCCAGTTACACAGGGATGGAAGATGAGCCACCGAGATTCATGGGAGAAGGGTTTACTATCTTACAGTCCAATCGAATGGACCTTTATTATTACATGGATGAACCCGGTAAGCTAATATGACTCTTAGAAATTGGAAAAGTTGTAAATTTCCAACTGCTTGATGTGCAATTAAAGTCAGAAATATTATTGGATAGGGCCAGCACCCAACGAGCCTGAATTTGTTGAGCTAGCTGATGGAAACCTCCGCGAGGCCACTCTTCCTGTCCTGGGCCTTGACATTAAGGTAACATGATCTTCTTGTTCGATATTCATTTATATATAAATAACTTCGATTTTTCGTTTGCTCCAGTGTGGCAAGGCCACCGACATCAGCTATGGACCTTGGGCGGATCGGCAGCGGGAACAGCTTTTCAAATTTTTCTTCCCTCAAGATTTTCAACCCATGGTACCTGACCGTGTGCCGCAGCCTGGAGAACTCCGCCAACCTAAATCATTCGACATCCGTGTTAGCACTTTAGCCGACTCCACCATTGACATCCTCTTCTCCAAGCTTAAAGTAACTGCTGAGTCTGTTTAGCCTTCGCAATCGTATTCCATGTTCCTTACCATCGCGTGTCCTCCGCTAGGAAACTATGGCTGTTCACGTGAACATACGGGCTGGTTCGTATTTGGAGGTGACGATCCCATGGGTTGTGCAAGAACACGGGTACGTCACAAGAATCAACGGTCAGCTTATGCACTTGGAAGCTACCACAAGCCTGCAGTACCGGACGCTGGTTCAAAGCGAAACGTTAGAGGTACTCGCAAGTATTTTGGCTGAGTAGCTGTGGTTTCTCTCTTACTTGCTTCTTGACCATGTGCTGTGTCTTAGTTTGACGTGCGGGTGATGTACCCGTTAATCTGGAACCACCATCAAAAATGGAACATCAATTTGACCGGTTGCAAAGCAACGGTGCATTTCATATTTTCGCACAAAGGATTTTTCCAAGGTCTGTGATGGTTTTCTTTATAATATAGTATCGTTACCGAGGAGTTTAAATGTGATGGTCTATTGCAGATCTGATGAACGATTGGTCCAGCAGATCGAGGCCAGATATCTTACATTTTGTTCCGTACACTTGCCACTTCAGTTTGATTTTAAAGGAATTCGAAGCTATACTAATATCCAACGAGTACAATTGGATAGATTGTTCTTCGCAACACCAGGAAAATGGTATGAACTACAAAAGTGAATGTTATACTCGGTAGCACTTTCGTAACTGACTTTTATTTTGTTGAGCAGCTCATGTGGGTGCATGTGGCGAGCTGTTGGAACTCACGTTTGATCTGCCGTTCACAGAGTTTCTGCCACCAACTGTCCCCATAAGGTTTTGGATACAGGTCTACCTGATTTAGTTTTATCTGTTTTGCCACTTAAAGTCGGTGGAAATGATATACTTAATGGGTTGTCTTTTTCCGCAGGCTGAGAGCGCAAGCTTGCAGATGTACTTGCCGGAAGTGAACACCTACAGAAGCATCGTTCTCTCGCTGGATCGTAACTGCAAATTAACAAAAAGGGATGGCACTTTGAAAGAAAAACCTTCCAGCGATAAGAAATGGCGTAATGTTACGAAGGGGTATGCGGAAGATGGCTGTTGAACGTATCGCGTGATTGCCGTATTGACACTAGTAATTTTTTTCAGAGATGGCTGGGTGGAGTGCTGGGCTGCACCGATAGTTGCACTTGGTATTGTCTACACTTACCATCCGTCCCCGTACCTGGGACCGAGCGATCTGCTTAAGGGTGTAACCACGCCGGAAAAGGAGGAGATATTGTTGAATCCGATGCGTCCTCCAACTTCAGAGGTCTCTGGCTGCAAGTCTCAGAGCGCTCAAAGTACCATACCTGGAGGTTGTAAAATGCGCCCCAATGCACCGTTCGACCCGGAGAGTCTACCACCGGACACCGTGGTTATTGAGCTCGAGATAGGACCTTCTATCGGCATGGTGTATGGATCCCTTCTGCGCAATTTGCTCAATGTGAAGGTATTAATGTAATTCTCGCAGAAATACTTAATGCATTTATGTATTGCGTGTTGTATTGAATCATTTGACATGGAGTTTTATGTTCTTCAAAAAGTTGAGAAATGGTTTTTGTTCAGGAAAACTACTTGGGGTATTATTTAAGCTTCACGGATTTTGAAAGTCCTTCAAAGACTGGACGCTCAAAGTTGAACGACGTCTTCGATGGCAGCGACACCATCAACGAAACTGAGTTTGATCCTCGTGTGTACAGACCCATGGATGTCACGGTGTCTTTGGTGCTGCATGACGTTCAAGCTCACCTCATGAAGGTCGGTAAGAGTTGTGACTTGATGAGGCATGCATCAGCGTACAGCATTTCTTTGGTCTGTTGCAGAACTGTTCCGCTGACGACCCACCGTGCCCAACGGTATCTCTCGAGAGATTTAACTTGGAGTTAAGAAAAAGTTACAGGGAAACGACGCTGCAAGTGATGATTTCTCCGATAATACTGAGTTCTACAGATAGTGTCCAACGTCCTGAGAGTCACCGACATTTGAAAAATGGCTATCTTGTTGTTTCCGGTATACACACCACTCATGTTCACCACACCACGGACTTCAAATTGGAGTTAATTGCAACGATTGTGTTTCAGGACTTCAGATCCGTGCTCACGCAATGTTTTCCGATGCAGCACGGTCCTTGTCAGAGGACACTTTGGAGTACGCTTGGTTAGTTGACATCCAGCTATCTCACGTTATCGGACGTCTTACAGCACCTCAGGTTTGCCTCAAGTTCCATCAAGACATTCCTCCAAAAATGTTATATCTTTTTGCGTGTTCATATGATTTTTTTCCCCTCCAAAATCACGGCTCCTTCAATGTCACTGATAAAAATATGATTGGGGTGACTTATTACAGTTGCAGCATGTCATCAATAGCCTGGAACTGTTTGCGTTCCTTGCGGAGGACTCGGCCAACGCTCTTCACCCAGTCATCCCTTACCAGGAATGTCACCACGGGATTTCGCAACACCTGTGCGCCGAGACCACGCCTCAACATTTTTGCCCAGCACCTGAAGACATAAAATACAAGATGACTAGGTTCGCAGTGGATGAGATTGACCTGTACCTAGTGGAGACGAGAGCCGCTCTAAACCTGCAGGTTTGTATTTGAGCAAGGGTTTGAGCCAAGGTTTGAGAATGCAAGGTACCGGACGTTGTTATACTAACAAGTTCTTTTTATTCCACCATCAGCTGTTACCCATACGTGCAGCGCAGTGCAACTTACACAACAGTCATCTTTGCACTGGGACTACTGCAATCTTGAGGCGTATTCACCTTAGGCAACTGGTGGCTTCCACTTCCCTGGAAGGCACAGTGGACACGTGGCTGGAAGTCGGTGGTGTGTCATTTGGACCACTCTGTATAGATTCAGCGCTGTCGCAACCTAGGAAAGACCTGTCACTTATTCAACACGCTTACCTCAAGAAACATGACATGAAAAGCAGACGTTTGATTTTTCTATGGAATTCACCAACTGCCACGAACCAATCGCCAATGAGATCACAGCAGTCATCGGAAGTAAAAGACAATAAACGACTGAAATGCGCCTGTTGGGATGGTCATCTGTTCGCGACTGATGCAGAGGAAAATGGGAAAACCGATTTTTTCAACAATGGGGTTCACGTTGTCGTAGGAAAGCCACGACCATCCAGCGATCGTCAGGAGACTTGTCCACCGGAAAAGGTTCTGCAACACCGTGAAAGTCTTCCTTCTCCAATGTCCAGCGTTAGCCCACCATCAGCGGCCAGTCGATTGTCACTCGGTGTTGTTGCCCAGGAGAACGTGGTTGCAGTACCTCCGAGTGCCAGTATAGGTAGCTTTAGGAGACACCACACGGCTGGTCACTCAAGAGCCATCGGTCATTCGACCGCGATGGAAAGAAGACGTTCGAACGGACTGCGAGACTCGCGTGCTACTTCGGCGACTTCGTTGCCGGCGGCCGGAGCTTCTTTGGGATCCGCGTCGGGTAACAGAGCGAGTGCCACTCCTTCACCGTGTGCCATGGTTTCGCACGCGGATGATGACGAGATGTCCATCAGAGTGCGGCGTGCCACGTCCATCGGAGACGAATCCGTCCACTCGGTCGACGTGTTCTATTTGGCGGACGATCGAGTAGAACCCGTTAATATTTTGGCTCCAACAACGAACATGGGTACGTCACTGGCACCTGTTGCCATCGGTGGTGAGTCGTGTCAATGATGTAGGAAATAAGATGGAGCCTATGCGAAATCAAGTTGATTCCATTTGAGGGGGAAATATGAACTACCCTTATGTTATATATAGTAGTAATTATTTTCAACGCAATGCACTTAGTAAAGATTCTTCACAACTGAAGTATAAACAGCTATTTATTATACTACATACTGATAAAAGATAAATGATTTTGCTAGTGTCTCATCGCTTGCGTAGTAGGCTTAGTTTTATTTTTTGAGATGAACCTTGTAAAGTATGAATTGCGCTTTTCTAATTTGGTAGGTTATGTTTTAGATGAGACAAACTCATTGTCCAGTACTTCTTTCATCTCTGCAATGTCCTCCCAAGAGGACTTGGCCACTGTTGACCTCCATACGCAGCTGAACAAGCCCATAACGGAATCGCCGCTGCTCATGTTCTCGTACACATCCCACATGACCAGGGTGAGATGCAGCACCAGGATCGGTTTATAAAACTTTGTGTCTACGGAAAACTTAGTTGTGTTTCTTGTAATCTTCAGTTGCAGTGCAACAATTGGTGTTCGCCGTCGCCTCAGCCGCACGACTTCTTACCATTTGGTGCAACATCCTCCGGCACTAACGATACTGACCGTCGTTGGGCACCTATCTTCGACGTGGTTTCTGAAGGGTTCACTGTCATCAGGATGGTGGACAAGGACGCTCTGCCTAGCGCTTCCGCAGAAAAGGTTCCAACGACTCAACAGAAGGAGGAACCTTTCGAAGAGATTGAAGATAAGCTCCGCGACGATTTCGAAGAAAGTAGGCACATCATTTTTAACTGCTTTCTGTTGAAATCCCCTGGGATTTTTCTGAGAATGATTTACCTTAGATGACAGTGATGCAGTCAACGGAGATGACGGTGCCCACAAGAGCACGATAGTCGTTAACCTAAAAGGAGACATAGACGTTCATGTTTCTCCGCTTATGCTGGAAACATCGCAAAGGTTTGCAAATATGTTATATGAAGTTATGTGTACCCATTGCAAAGTTCTCCAGACAAATTCAAATCAAACATTACAGGTTTATTGAATCCGTGTTGCCAACCTTGGCCAGCATCCATGCATTGACAGTTATCAATCACCTTCGGTGCAGGTGCTCGGCAGCAGTGGAATCAAATAATGAACTGAAAAAAGACAAATATAGGGTTCTGTACCAAATGCAAGATGCGAGAAAGTCTGCAGATCTAGGTGATGGTGGCAAAGCACCTCGGACACAGAATTTGCAACATGCCAGTTCTCCAACGGCAACTGTCACTGGCAGTAGCATCTTCGAAGAAAGCAATCTGTACCAAAGCCAGGTGTTCTTCACCATTGGAAAGGTATAAACTTTTTGTTTCAACTTGTGTATAGTAGTAACATGAATTGTACAATTGTCATGTTTTAGATAAACGTCAGTGTCATTCAGGCATCAATCGTTGAAGAAATCACATCTTTCTCCGCTCTGGACAACATGCGCGATGTCACTTGCGTATCTGTTCTGCTGTTGTGTCTGGACCGTGTGTCAGGTCGTTTCTTCCAAAGCAAACTTTTCAAGAGGTCCATCCAGGTATGATGATTTTAACCTTATGATCTGTTTCAGACCCAGGAGTGTGCAGGTTTGTTTTTGGAATATTCTAGGTCCTGCAAGCGGAGCGACGTCCGGAGGCTTCATTGCGTTACATGAAAGACAAAAGTTCAAAGAAAGTGAAGGTGGAATGGGTTCCTACTGACCAACCAGTGGCCGTTGAGACGAGTGACGTTCTCCGGGAAGAATTTCTTTGCACGGTTGACGTTCGCCGCATACACGTGCAACTGCGTCGCCTTCGAAACAGCAGTACTGTTTTGAAGGATGCTGTGCTCACCGTGGTACCTGGTCATCGATCTAAGGTTTTCTTCACGTTCCAGAAGGTCAACGCGTCAGAGGTTTGTATTTAACACTCGAGGTTTCTTCTGTTCCTACAGACTTTAATTGTTTTTCCCCAAATTTAGAGTCACGGTGCATCCATGCAAGCTGATGCTTTCGGAACCGGATCAGATCAAAGCGACATCGAGGACAAGATGGGATTCATCATGTTGGAGTGTGGCCTGGAACAGTTGACACTGAGGACAGTCAAGAGAACAGGGTTCGATGAAAAAGAAGTTGATCCACCGCCAAATACGCAAGATTCGGGAGAAACTTCTGGACTTGGGTTTGCGCCATCTTCTTCTACTGCCAAGAAAACGACTGAAGATGATGCTGAGCAAGATGTCCTCAGTCCAAACAATGGTCAAACTGCAAATTCAACGTTACCTGGTGACGCGGGGTCTTGCCTGGCAGACATTGGGGTGGTCTGGTTCAACTTTGCGGCTCCTCCTTCCACTCCCAGTGCACACAAGATTGAATTCAATAGGTGAGAACTTAAAACCAGGTCCTTGCAATGCCTTGTAATATTAGTCGGAGGGAAACAATAACGAACGTTTTGCCTTCTCAGATTGGACTGGCACCTCTTGAGCACAGCAACTCCGGCAATCAACGCATGGCTCAACCCAACAGACCGTCTTCTGGTGACATTGCACGAAATGGTCCGCATTAAAGAACAGAGAGTGAACGCTGTGGTTGCTTGCTTAATGGCCAGTGGTGCTTTAGACGCACAAGATATTCACCTGCCTGTCAAGGTATGTGCATCAGTGCACCAGACTCCAGTCAGCACTTGAACTGTTTGGCTTTGAACACCATTTTTTTTTCTGCAGAGGAAATACAATAAAGTTACCCCTTTGGCTCTGACTTTACGCGAAGACCCCTCATGCCAACTGTTGACTGTCCTCGACTTGTACGTACACTCCGACCCGGATGACCTCCAAGACCTGGAAAGGTACCTGGCGCCTGGCGTGACACCTTCCTTGGAGACCCTTCGCAAAGGCCTGGTCGCTCTCAGTCGCCAGTGGAAGAATGCTTTGTACATGCCTCTGTTGATGGAGCAGAACCTTAGGTTGCGAAGGCTGCCTAAACCTACAGCTGGTCTTGTGTCGGCAGCAACTGGTGTCGCATTCACTACACCCCTGCGACGGTCTTCGCCCGATATCCATGATGCAAAAGATTCAGTCTCCCTGGCTGATGATGAAGATTGCGAGCAGGTCCAGTGATAATTTTGTCCATCCTATACATTTTTCATCTGTTCCATGCCTTGTTCATATTACTATATATATAGCTCAATGTATTGCGGTTCTACAAAACAGGTAGACGAGAACACCCGGTTGTTACGTGCGAGAGAAGTGGCAATTTCCACAGCTGCTCTAGCGGGGAATTCCGCATCTGCAGGGTCCCCATCATCTCTGTCTCCTCCTCTTATAGAGGGTAAAGCAGCTACCCTTCCTTACAGCAACGCCCCCAGAGATCCTACCGCCACTCCAAGTGCTGCGCATGATCAGAGGAAGAAGTTGCCCAGCTTCGTACCTAGGTCCACTAGGGCCAGCGTGGCTTTTCCAATCAGGAACGACGACAGACAACGATTGCGAGCCGATTACCATCCCAGCATCTCTTCGGCACTACTCAATGCCGATTCCCCAGCACGGCGTCATCGCCGCCGTCCGCCAACCCAGAAGTGCACAAGCGATCCAAGTATTGGTTCTGGAAGCTTGGGCCCCAGTAATCCTGTTTTGGACCTCACTTCATTGCCTACGTCACCGAGGATGCCCCAAGATGAGGATCTGTACAGGTGGATGGCCAAACATCAAGATAACTGCTTCTCATCGACAAGAGGTGACACGGCTTTTTTGTAACAGATCCTTGAGCAAAGAAAGTTAATTATAACTTTACGGGGTTGAAAACAGTGACGTTGGATGATGATGACGAGGACGACGATGAGGACGATGATGGAGACGATGACGAAGATGATGAGGATCCTTCGGACGATGCGCCATCTTCGTTGGAGGGTGCTGGCGGAGCGGGACTTCGCGGGTTCAACATGGCACAACCCATGGTCTCGCAACTTGCAGACGCACACGTCATCTTCCGACCTCTTCTGACGGCCCTTGGCATCCCAGGGCACCGCAAGAATTCCGTGTTGAGCCAGGCTCTCGGGCGGAACTTGGCCGTCCGGGCTGCCCTCAAATCGTTGCGGATAGATATCGTGGAGTCGGACGCTGCTTACCGCCGTCGAAAGAGAGGCCGAGTGCATATGCAGGAGAGTTCATCCGAAGGCCTGGAGTGCACGGCACCTGCGTTTGTCTGCGAGAGGTTAAGCATCGAGGCTGACTTGCGGGAAATTAGAGATCTAGAGAAACTCACTGGGGTAAAGCATCTGAACGATGTGTTTTGACTGCAATTGAAGTTGCCGTACTGAAATGCATATGTGAAAATAATTTTTTTTGTAAGATCCGGAACGAAAGCGGCGATTGCAACGCTCTCAACAGAAGAAGGACAACTGTGGTGTCGGCTGACGGGCTTCACAGGCGTTGCGGGACCCTGGCCGTGAACTTATGCGTTGACGTACACCGCGTGTGCCAGCAAGTGAATCTTCCGCTTCTGCGGCTTCTTCACCAGCTGTTCCTCGTTTACCAAAACGCGATGGCCACGCAGACGGAATTGCGGGAAAGTAGACCAGGGTATCGTCAGGATAATCTAAGAGAAGTTGGAACAATCCAAGTGCAAACTCATGCCGGCAAAGACGGCTCATCAACAGCTTCCGTCGCGGAATCGCAGGCTTCGGTAGTCGGAGCAAAGACATCTCCTCCTGCAAGTCCCACAGTGGTCAATTTGAGGCAGCACTCTATGGAAATTCCTGATGGCATCAATGTACGTCGTGGTCGAAGCTTGACCCGAAGGCTACGGGTGTCGGCCAAAGGTTATAGCAGCCTGCTCAGCCACTCGACAGCTTCTCGCAGCATCCCTCCTCCGGCAGCTGTTGTTGCTGCCGCTGCCCCTTCCACGGAATGTACACCGTTATGTTGGAAAAAGATGGTGTACCTTCTGAACCTTTATGCCACGATGCCAGAAACAAAGACTGTAGCCAACAGGTTGGTTGGCTCAGAATTTAGCTATTAAGTACACATCTTAATATGAGACGCAATTGTGCAGGTCTCCCGTGGCACCACCAGATGTTTCTGATGGTTACCGTGGCAATGGGAAATACGAACCTCTGAAGGAACATCACGTAGACATTGACGAAGTGGATACTTCCCTGGGACGTGGGTTAAACGCTGATGGTAAATTTCGACCGACACACCTACGTCAACAAAGTAAGTTTGAAATTGTGTTGTGGATCATTGTAGGAATTATTTATTTAAAATCTACAGGGTCATGAAAATCAGTGACTTCATGTCTTCATATACACATGTATGTTTCTGTGTTATTAGGCGTTCCAGGAGGGCCTTGCGTTCAATCTAGCTCGGCGGTAGACAGGGTGACACTGGTCGTATTTGGTGTCTTCAAGATTCACTGCACTCGCCTTCTAGCCACACTGAGTGGCCTAAAATTGGAGGCTGAGCTGTCTTCCTTGCAGGCCAGCCATACCTACAAGGAATGCGTGAAGGGCTCAGCTAAGAAATGGGCCGAGATGTCCGCTACAGGACACTTGGGTAACGGCATGGTTGTACTTTTGGAAGGAATTCCCCCAAGCCAACAGTAAGTGGCTTCACGCACTCCTCCATTTGGTAAATAAATTTGTATATTACATTCGAGGACACTGGTTCTCATTATTCCAAGGACCATAGTTAAGGTGACCCTTGGCAAGACCCAGGCTCTGTACTCCAGCCTTCCTAAGAAATCGAAGGAGAAGAATTCCATGTTGGTCACTATAGGGCCGGTGAATGTGGACATACCACAGCATCCTGTTGCCTTGCATGGTATGATGACCAGAAGCAGCAAACAGCTGTCCTCGACATTGCAAGAGCTTCGCGTGGCACGTACCGCAACGAGGCTCAGGTAATATGCGTGATGGCTGTTATTTTACTGGTACATTACTACATATTTTTAAATTTACTATTGATATTTAGCAGTCGGGTTTCGGATGAGTCGGATGCTTTCGGTGGTCCTGGAGTTAATCGTTCTCCACGTCCATCGCTCGATGGCTTCAATAAAAGAAGGCAAATGGGACACAGTGGAAGAGGACCCATTGAAAGGCGCAAAAGATTTTTGCAGCCGATTGCGGTCCATTTCAACATAATTTTGGATAGTTTGACAATAGGAGCTGCTCTTTTACCTTCGCTTAGGGCTCAGTATCAGGTTTGTTTTACATTTTGTATCTTTTATTTCTGACAGAAATAATACTGAAGTATGACTTGGCATTGCAGATGTGTCGCGTCACAAGCTCGGGAGTGACTGGCAATAAGGCCAAGTTCACCGTGGACCTGGCAAAGCATACACTAAGTTTTGCCACTAAGGTATATGCTAGATTATGTCTCCTACACTTCAAATCACTAATGCTTGACCCGGCCGAAGGTTCAAGTGGCCGAAGCCAATCTGCCATCATCGGCTAGTGTGGACCTACCTCTGGTGCATCTGCTAGCCGAGTACGTGCAACAAGGAAGCACTGCAGCAGACCCATCGGACTTGCAGTTTGTAGATGGTGCTGTGCTCCGACGAGGCAACTATTTCAGTGCCGTCGCCGAAATTGGTGGATTTGAGCACAGCCTCACCACGGACTTACTCAATCACTTAGTCTTTGTGCAGAAAGTGTTCATGAAGGTCTGAAATTGTGACGTTGAAAAGATTGCGTCTGTTTCGATCGTGTAATTCTGAGTTCTTTTCTCAGGAAGTGAACGAGGTTGTGCAAAAGATGTCTGGAAAGGACAAGCCAGTAAGACTATGGGGAGAGGAGGATAAAACGTCAGTCCGTTCTGGACAACTCCTGTATTCCCTCCACCTTAGATTAAAGGTAAATCCAGATACTATTTCATTGTTTTGCCATGTTTGATGTCAAGCACAGTGTGTTACAAGGTTAGGACTTATTTTATTTCTTTCAGAGTATACAAATAACAGCAACAACTCCAACGAGCAGTGCTGTTCGTCTCGAAACCGGAATAATGGAGCTGCAGCTGTCCAATCGGGTGCAAAACATTTCTGGTTCTGCTGGAGTCAGCGGCAGTAAGTCGACTTTAATCAATGCATTAGTTGCACTTCCAATATGCTCTTCTATTACTGACATAATTTGCATGACCGTTGTTAGATTATGCAGCAAAACTGTTTGGCAAAGCTCACGTGGATCTCAATCTGTCATTGGGACAACTTCTGAAGGTAAGACAAGCTCAGTGTGTTATTACCAAGTGTAGAACTTCTAAGGAACTTGACGCACTTGTGGATGTAAATTGCAGAACTCGATTTTTGAAGAAGCAGAACCTGAATTTCAGCAGCTAGCGTATTTCAAGACTAGAATAGCTCTGCGAAACGCCCTTCAGGTTTATCTAACATTCTTTGAATGATTTATTTCGATAAACCCAGGGATAAACTCATGTGGAAGTGTTTTAGGATGAAATGGTTTCCAACTGTTCGGGAGATAAAGAAGCAGTCCTCATAACCCTTCACAGGCCTCTTATTTACATCCAACCCATTGCACTTGATAGAGGTTTGTTTTTCTTGTTATTATGGTCATGTCAATAAGAATCATGTTAATAATATATGTATCCCTTTTTTATCTCTTTGCAACTGCTTATAGCTGTTTTGGTATGGCTAAATTACAAGAACGCATATGAATACTGGAACGAACAGAGGTCTTCTTTGAATACTGAGGTAATCATCAGGTTATCATTCATGTGTTATCCCAATATGTACACCATCCGACTATGGTGACTTTGACATTTGTAGGTGCAAACAGCGACTCAGCAGGTGTTTGAGCGGGTTCCTCCGCTGTCTCAACTTGGGGCTCAAAACCTCGGCACTCTTTTCCTTCAGCTTACCGTCACTGACTTAGGAATATGTCTTCCACTCAATCCTTTCACTGCTGTAGGGAATCGTTTAATTAATGATGTTGACCCCCGAGCTGCGTGTGTGGTCACTCTGGAGAGCACTCGCATATCTGCTTGTTCATCTGGATCTTTGGTCAGCAAAGCCTGCTTTTCTGGTGTGTACATATTCATCTATGAAACAACCTTTTATTGTAATAAGCAGTCATAAAATGTGTAAACATGCTTTCGAAGGTCTCTGCATTCGATTCGCCGATGACTTTGAGACATCCCTGGATGACTGGAAACCAGATCCTGGTGACCCCAATATAATGAACCTGTGCGTGGTTTCAGAAGGGACCTATGAGGTTTGCTCGAGGACAATTGTTCCACAAGGGTCTGGTTAGTGAACATGTATTGATTGCGTAGTTGAGGAAACCTGATTATTGTTATTTGTGGATGGCCATCAAGTGTTTTCTGAAGTTTGGACGTTGCTACATATACTATGAATGTCAAATACCAATTGCATCATTTGTTCAGCAGACAGTGCCAAGTGGATTCTTAATGTGAAGTGGGAAATGGAAGGAGTGGCAATCCACGTAGACACCAACATAGGAAAACATCTCTCGGCTCTTGCCCACACTCTGACTTCACTCGCCGGCAGCCAAACCGACGTTGATACAATAGACCTGGAATGTACCGATGGACACCGCATCTCCACCAATGTAAGTTGTGAAATTTTACCTTACCACACTGCAAATATGTCATTCTGATTATTTTAGGAGTACACCTCGAGGAAAGGTAGCATGTTTGGTGAAAGTCTTCCGGATTTTGTGTTTGACGCAACCATGGATTCCAAGAAAAGGTCATGGCTAATTGAGAAAGCGATGAACGAGCAAGCTAAAGTGGTCAACGACCTCAAGTAAATACTCCTCTTATTAGTTACTATCAAATCCGATGTCTTTAGCCTGATGTCTATATCATGAAACTTTTGAAAGGTTGCTGGGAGCCAAACGAAGTACCATCCAAGAGGAGATACAACATCTACAGGAATTGGAGGCTGTTGTGTTCAAGGATTTCAGGCGAGATGTCATCAAGAGGCTTCGCAGGCAGAGTGTACGGGTAACAACGGTTTAGATATGTTTTCATTGCTACCAGCTATTGCTCATCAAGTGTGTTTTCAGCAAGCGTCATCGATCAGAGGCAAATTGGGGCTGTCTTCCAAGGGCACGTCCGTGTCCCGCTCCAAATCGATTGCGTTACCCACACGTGGTCCGGTAAGGACACCGGATACACCTGCTGCTGGCAGCACTAGGTAAATTCTAAAACGTTATAGTAGAAGGAAATGCGAAATATCTCTTTGGTTTCTGTAGTCCAGTAGATTTGCAACCCACTCCTGGTAGCAGTACAGACAGTACTCCTACTCATCCTGGTGGACATGTGAGGACAGTGTCTCTGGACAGGGCTACAGTTCCCAGCGTCACATTTGATGATAGCATTGTTGTCAGACGGTACGTAATAAAGTACTGCATTACGTGTATATCCTGGTGTTATTTCCAAATGTTAATTCTTCTTACGTATAGCCCAATGTGTTGGCCTACTGGAATCGTGGATGTGCTAATTTTACCTTTATTTTTCCCTCAAAAGGGATTTGGCTCTAGATGAATCTTGGCCATACACTCCTCTTCCTTCACTATCTTCAAGTCAGGGCAGCGCGAGCACCATCAGCGGATCTGGTCCGCAGGTGTTCTCTCTGCTCACTACTCCCATTGACGAATCACCTGTTGCAGACATCGGAGAAGGGACGAGATCTACCATCCAGGAATCCCCTACCGTGGAATCAAAGTAATTGGATATCCAGAAAACTTGGAGTGTACGCGACACCAGGGGGTCAAATTAACTGGATTCCTTATCAGCTACAGTGTCGAGGATGAAACCACAAGTCCAGGTGCGAGCAGCGGCTTCTCAGGTAGTGCTATGACGGGTCCTAAACAGCAACTGGTTGCGGAACCAAGCATCGATTTTGAACTGGACATCAAGGTGTTTATAAACAGCGGCAAGTGCATTCTGCACACGAAAGACTTCCGCGAGGAGGAACAGAAATCACAAAAGTACGCATTTCGATACCCTTCAAATTAGCTAGGGTTTAATTTATAAATACACTGCACATTCATTTTATTTTGCATTTTGCAGAGGTATTCGTCGTGAAAGAAGCTTTTCCAGCGGAACCGTCGAGTTTCCCATTTCCCCTGTTCACCGTAAACGAGTTGGAAATATAAGGCAAAACGTTTCATCGAGCAAACTTCGATTTGTCTCAACACCCCAAGGCCAGACAGCAGACTTCACACTGTTTCTCATCCCAGGATTAGATGTTAAAGTGAGTTGATGTTTTCGGTTGCATTTAACCAATCTGCAATAAAATTGACATCGGCCGATAATGTTAAAATTCACGCTACAGCTCCATTACAATTCACGGACCATGAATGCCAATGACGCCATTAGACGTCACTCGGTGCATGGTACTAGTATTGGACCGACAACCCAAAGTTATCCTCTTGCGGCACAGAATGCCTCCAAGAAGCCAGGAGTGAAGAGAGCGAGTCTCTTCGCTTGGATGACCCTTCAGAGCATTGCGGAGGTCTGTAGTCACTCGTGTCCCGTACTTACCTTTAAACAGTTACCTTCACTTTTGCATCTTTCATCAAGGAAACTGTAATCACACCTCACATCCTGGATTTCTTGGAAAAAGCCCTAGACCCTATCCCGATTCCTGTAGCTCAAGCCAAGTCACCTGCGCCACCTGCTGGTCAGTTACACTTCTTTCACACTGCAAATAACACAATAACATTGAGTACATGATGATTGGAGGTGCCGTATGCTGATATAAGTGTGTGCAATTCCCAACAGAGGTTCTGGAAAACGAATTTGAAACAACTGCCAGCGGTCACAAATCCTCCGTGTCCGCGATGCCTTACACTTCGTCCGCGTCGTTTCCGGTGGATGTGGTGGTCTACCTGAGGATCTTGCCATCGACGTTGCGGTTCAGTTGCCTGCCAGTGTCTAGGGTCGAGTGCCAGCTGAGGCTGCCTTCCTTGGATCTGGTCATCAGCACGAAACGAAGCGAGGATGACCCTGGAGGGATGGAATACGACAGCGCGACAACTTCGCTGAGACGAGGTTACCTTCTGCATTTTCTCTTATTACTTTTGTATAAATATGCAATGAATGTGTGCAATTTTACGTTAGGTGGAAGGGAGGGTTCACGAGCAACCACCCTGGCTGAATTCTACCTGACTCAAGCTGTGTTCGGTGGATTGAGTGTAACAGCTTGTCTTTCCGACTTCTCAGTATACATATTCCATCCGTACGGAGGAAAGAAATCGGCATCTTCAGGTGACGTGTGAATGAATGAACGTTGCTTAAATATTTTTCAGTCTGAGTCATCATTGGACGATTTATTATTGCAGGAAGCAGCAAGGATGTTTCTAGCGAAGCATCACCGAGCGTGGACAGTGACAGGAAGGATGCCCTCAGCGTCCAAGTGGAATTCGTTAAGGTGAACATTTCCCGAAGTAGGAAGGTCAGCATCGGTCTGGACCCGGCATGTTCAGCTGGTGGGGCCGTCGTCAGATTCTCAAGTAAATGCTCGGCGATTGGTACCTGTTAAAACGTTGCCGTGCGGGACTTTGACATCTGTTTTCTTTTTGTCGGAATCGTATAGCCGTGGTGGACATCGGTTCGGCATCCTTCAAGTACGACATGCGAAGGTTGACGGAGATATTGGCATTTCCAAAAGCCTGGTACCGACGTACCATAGTGCGGCGGCTCTTCCTGGGAGATGAGAACACCAGTGTCCTTGACAGTGACCAAGGAGGTACACAAGTGTCCACTGTAATCATCTGATTTCGTATATTCAGTTTTGTCTTTTACAGCAATGGACTCCTTTGAGAAGATGAGTAGGAGCAGCAGTAGCAGCAGTAATGGAAGTGATGTCCTTCTCGCAAGAGTTCACGATCCTCCCAATACCAAAGGACCACCGAGGCTGCCTTTTTCTACTCTGGAAGGGCTAGATGGAAGTGCCGAGGTTCTTCTAAGGGTTCCCGGAACTGGATCAAAGCTGGCCAATCGTGAAAAGCTGACTTTGCCATTGGGTATAGTTACACCTAGGGTTTCGCCAAAATGTAATCAAAGCTTTTTTCTTTTTCTCCTCTGTAATCAGCTCTTGAAAGCAGATTAACATAATGTTTCCTCTCCATTTCCAGTGCCGCAGATTCACGAAAGCACTTCTAGGAAACGGCTTCTAGGACGGAGGTCCTCATCTGTTGTCTCCACTCCTCCGCATTCCGCAGGAGCAAAAGCAGCTGGCAGCAGTTGGGAAACTTTAGTATTATTTGGTGTCAATCTCTCAAAGCTAAACATTCATATGAACATGGGCAACGTTATGGGCATCTGCACGTGAGTTTCCATAGTTCACCTTCTTTCTCTATCACTTCATCTTGTCGCAGCATCACCCATGGGATTATTATGTAAACATTGCTAGGTGGACAACGAGGGAGTTGCAGTCACAAGGTAGACTGTCCATCGGTAGCTCTGGACACAAGAATATGGCATTACAGTTTGTTTTGGGTGGCTCATCATTGGACGCCAAGGGTGGCATCGTCGGTGGGGCCATCGAATTAAGTTTGGTCTCTACGAACCGTACGTGCCTATTATTCTCTTGAATAAGTATGGCATCGATGAGAATGTTTTGAATGTATTTTGAACCTTGCAGTTCACATCAAGGAAGACCCTGGACAAGAGCCTCAAAGCCGGATCGCCCTGCAGCTCTTCGCTCTCGAGTCACGTTTAGATTACATGGGTACGAGTGTGTTGATGGGTAGAGTAAGTTCCCTGGATGTGAAGATGAACGACGATTGGCAAGTGAATGCTGTACAGCGAACTGAATCCAACAGGGGCAAGATGCACCATGATGACGATACACTCCCTACAAAACGGTACTTCACACTACATTTTATAGATGCATCTGGTAGCAATAACATTTGGGGTGTCTTTTACCAGGCCTGCCCACATACTAATCCACGGTGACCTCGGATGGGATCAGTTGCAGCTGTTACTCTCCCAGTCCACCACTCCTGACCTGATCAAGATGTACAGTCGCCTCGAGGAGTTCTTCACCCAACAGTTCAATAGCAGCAAGCGTGTCTTGTCCTCGCTGCAACCACACTTTCCTCACTTGCAGTCCAGACAGCAGACGATGCGTGGTGAAAGGGTTCTTGGAAACAGGAAACGGAACTCGGTCACGGTTGGAAACCCTCGTGGAGAAGCCGCAGAGACACGACACCATCGTCATTGGCAATCCGTGCTGACCGCCGTGTCGGGTTTACGTCTGCCCACGCTGTCCCTTCCCCTCCCACGGCACGGCACCATTGTCGGAGGTTCCGTTGGCCTTCACGGCAATCACATCTCGCTGGCCTGCTTCCACGGCATGAATTTCCGCTCCAAGTCGTGGGCTCTCTTCAGCTTACGCGAGCCCAACATTTTCTTCTCGACCGAAGCGCAGGATATTATCAACCCCGGTAAGGGCTAGCTAGCCGTTTATGTTGGAGCTGTTGCAAGATGGTATTCAAAATAATGTTTTATTTGCAGCTGCTCAAATTCCAGACACCCACATAGTGCAGAGCATGTCGTTGACGTTGGGACACGACTTCACGGATCACGTTCAACGGGCCAGCATGGCCACGGTGTGCCGCATCTCGCGTAACATCGTGTTTCCTCCGCAGTTCCGCACCATGCAGGAATGGTTCCATTATGTTTTTGTCACCAGTGAACTGGACGGTACGTAATTAAACAAAGTCCAGTTCTGTGGGTCTGGCATTCACATATTGAAGGATGTTCATTGTATAACTTGAAGAGGTGGACCGTTTCCCCACGTTGGAGCGAGAGAGGAGGGACAGTCTGACCTCACCAGACGGCCAACAGCGAACATCTTCCGGTTCCAAGATACCAGACTTAAACCATCAGAAGGAAGTGATCTTCGCTTTACCTCGTATGCAGCTGCAATTAAAGACGGAGCACCTGCAGACAGGACAGACTCCAGATCCAAATGGTTCGTGCACCACCTTCATATTTTGATTATATATATATATATAGCTTTTCACTTCAGGTACAACTACCAATTCAACAGAGTATAGTGTTGTAGCCGAAACGTGTTAAACTGATATAATATTTTGTTGCCGTAAAGGAATCAAGCCAGTTGTGATGTGCAGCTTCGTAACCGAGTTCGAGGACCACATCTACGTGGCCGTGGATGCCGAAGCTTTCTTCTTCCTTCACAACCTAATCACATCTTACATCAAAGAGAAAGATAAAGGTATAGTCCTCAAAAACATGTTCGTGTTGCATGTTAACCCTCAAAGTTTGCAATTCCCATTCCATTTTAGTTTTGTTTTGTTACATAACAAAATGCTACTTTTATACAGGATTTTTAGTTAGCATGTTACAGGTTTATTATCGTTATCCCTTTTAATTTGCTTCATTAGCCATGAGTGGAATTCTAACTCCGACGTTGGCTTCAAGGCGCCAATGTACGTGCATTTTTGTTTGAAAAGTGCTTTCTAATATTTGTTATATTTCTGTATTGGACTGACGATAGATAGACATTTTTGTAATATAATGTTGCGGTTTCAGTTTTCGCCTCGGCTAATGAAAAATTGAAGTCGCAGTCTCCCGACGGGGAACGCAAGCGCAAGGTGCCCGACCCGACCGAAGCTCTACAGAAAGATTGGCGTGAATTCGAGTGTAAAACTTGGCATTTGGAACCTACAGTCAGGTATATAGACAGAATTATTAACACAGAACAATGTTTTCCAACCTTTTTAAGCTTAATTGTGACCCAGAAATTTGAAAAAGGCCAGAATAAAAACTCGGAACTACCAAAGCAGTATATTGCGGAAGAAATATTACAAAGTTATTTTAGTTTCATGAAATATATACCTACTTATTAGTAATTGCAAAGGTTTGATTTTGTATTTATAAGCACATGACCTTGCAATGCACATTGCGCAACACATTAATTACAATCACTCAAGGTTCAAAGTTGGGCAATTACAGCCAAGAGGTTGGAAATCAATGTTCCACTGGTTCCACAGGGTCAATTGTCATTTTATATTGTATTGTACACTTCAGGTTCCTCGCATGGGCTGTTAAGCAGATCGAACCCTGCGGCATTGACTACATACTGAACAAACTGGGCTTTTCGCATGCAAGAGTGACGATACCAAAATGGATGCAGAGAGGTGCAATGGACCCTCTGGACAAGATCCTTTCTTTGCTTGTCAAGAAAATCGTGTGTGCAGCCCATGACAGTGAAGTCACTACTATTGATGGCCACGGATCTCTGAAGAGGTATTAGTTGCTTTACGTATTAGAAGTTGGTACATTGTGTTTTAATGTACATAAATATTTATTATGGCCCATTCTGGAAATTGACTGAGTTACATAATAGGTATATTTAAATACAACAGTATGTTTGTCAGGTGATATACGTGTTTCAATTTTATGTAGTATATTGTACAATAATGACAAGATTATTTATATCTAACGTCCCATAACGTTTTAAACATTGTTCCTTGTAATAACAAAGACACTATACACATATTCATATGTTAAGGTGCTTTTTCCCCAGGAATGTTGCCTTGCGTTCAAAAGCAGCTGATCGGATTGTTGTGCTGGGGTCGTAAAACGGGTTGAGTGCAAACTGTTGGCATAAAATCATATGAAATTAAAACCAGAGTACAGTATATCCATTAAGAACATTTTATTGGGTCCATTACCTTGACATACACTTCGTACAGATCATTGAAGAAATTCTTTATGCCATCATCGTTTCGGCCATCGTGAAGCATAACGAAGCGGATTCGTAATGCTCCGTTAAGAAAATAATGTAAATGTCATTTGTGTTGATTCCCAATGTATATCCATTGAATGTTCAAATAATTTATTCTAAAATATATTTGAAGTTTAATTGAGAAAAACTGGTTTGAATGAAAACTATATGAATTTTGGCAAATGGATCAATATTGTGTTAATTGTATACAATCTTACAAGCTTGGTTTACTATATGGTAAACCAAGCTTTCCATATTTAAAAGTACATTTGGCGGTTATTTTATATTTAATGACAAGAGTGATGACAGGCACCATTTTTAAAGGCCTTTAAAAATGGTGCTCTACATAAATTATATGAAATGAAGTTGCAAGGAAAACAAGGGCTTTAAAAGGATATTTCCAGCCGTGACAAAAGCAGAAACATTCCAGTCGTTAAATTTGTCAATGTTCTTCAAGTACATGGAGTTGGTGGCCCATGTGTGTTCATCAACAAGATCCAAGGATGCATGGACCACAAACTGGCTCAAATGGCGGCCATCTTCCTTGTCACCTTTTGCAGACGACGGCATGTCCAACTCAAAAATAGGATTGTCGTGATAACCGACTATCACAAAATAGTAGCTCCCTGTCATTATTTAAGTTTCTCAGTGCTTTTTTCTTGCAGAAATTGTCATTTCTGGAGCACCGCCACCGAGTTACAAGTTTGCATTTGTGGCGCCACCTGGTGATATCCTCCAATGCTGATTTGTAGAGCGCCGTCTGGTGGTGCCCTCTAGTGACGACGCAAAGCTGTGTACTGGTTTGGACGGTGCTGCACGTGCTTTGCCGGTTCTTTTGTTTGCGGTTGTGAATTTTTTGCGGCTCTTCTACGAGGGAAAATACACAGGTTAGCATCGATAACGCATCACACTGTTTTAAGAACAATATAATAAGTAGGAAAACGTTTGTTTATAGCATTTGATCGAGATGGCAAACATTATTAGGAACATTCTGGAAGTCGATGATCGTACTATTTATTCCGGCATTATCCCGCAGGTAAATATTAATACGTGTCACTTGAATACTAAATTATTTTGTGCCGAAATGTACTCTGCTGTTGTTAACAGCAAGTAAAGGTGGTTAAAGCATAGGTTAAAGCAAGAATTAACCATTTTGTTGTGGTATTTTCGACGCTACCGCGTTGGTAGAGTTAACATGGTGAAACACGGCGCTCCATCTTCCGGACTTTTTGATATCTTCATTGGCAAAGGTCATAAATACAGTGGCATGCATGACATCCGATGACATATGTCATTTACAAATGTTGGTAGATATCTACTAACATTTGTAATATGACATTTAGTTCCGTAACTTTATTTCCTTGCTGAACTTGATCAGCAACCATTATACAACATGGCGGAAATATTTCGGATTTGTTTCAGTTCAAACTCAATTTCGGAATTGGGTAAATTGTGTCATCAATCAAGCATCAATGAATCATCAATATTGCAACATGAATCGATAGGTTGAGAAAAACAAATATTGATGCATCCATTACTGGAATTTCGCTACTTTTGTCAGGAAAAGGAGCAAAATATATATGACTTCGATTAGCAATGGTTAAGATTTTGAAAGTATGTTGTGTGTAAATCTGTTTTTTGTCCATTTCATGACAATTTTTTACAGTGTAAATCTCGTACAAGTATTTTTGCAAATCCTATTTTGCAATTTGCTGTATTGTGATGGGGAAATTATTTGATTTTGGAGTTTTTGAATCCAGATAATCTCCCCCACTGAATAGTTGCGTCATTTAATACAAAATCTAAGCAGATTTCCAGGTAAATGCAGACGAAACGAATGTTGAAATATTTGTACTTTGAACAATTCAAGGGTAAACCTCGAAATGTTTAATAGTCATAACTACCATATTGGGCAATTGCGCCCAGAGCTTAAATTGGAATCCATTCAATTAAAACAGCACTTTACGGTGCAATTATGTAAACGTGTATTATTGATAATTTCTATGCTTTGCATTGAAAATCCGCAGTTTGCATGCTGGGCTAGTGCTCTCGTGTATGCGTAATATTGTAAATATATTTGTTATTACAGCTTCAATGTGCAAAACATTTTTGTTTTTAATTATGCTTCTGGCTTCAAAGTTTTCTCGCTTAAATTCGCTTTGCAGACATTTTAATTGGCTTAATTTGTTTTGCCCATTTTACCAAGCCGCAAAAAGTAGATGTGGATGTATATAGTGTAAATTTTGCAACATGGTTCATTTAGTGGTGATGTGTACATATAGTCATAATAGAAATATACATGTAGCTGTGAAAATGAAATGATGCTGGCGAAATATAACTGTGCGCATATATTATTAATTTTGTTGCTAATGTTTTGCACAATATCATTTCAAAATGTACTTATAACTCTTTCCATCCTTTAGGTGGATGAGGAGTTTTTCTCTGGGAAAGGATCAAGCTCAGGAATAAAGACCGTCACTCCAAAGCCAGGCAAGTAATGAACTAACATTGTGACATTTTACAAAGATCATATCATGTACACAATCTTATTCGTCCTGCAATGTGATTTTCAGATAGAAATAGTAGTGTTGAATTATAAATGTTTATGTAATGTAATATGTGGACCAAGAGCGGATATTTCAGTCCTAAACAACATGGATTTTCGTGTTTCAGAATTCGAAATTAAAGGTGAACTGACACGGTTTTGTAACACCTCTTAATATTCGGTCTGTAGAAAGAATGATAAACATTAAAACTATGAGTTCATTTCTTTTCTTTTTTAAAAATTTATTAAAAGGGTTTTAACAGATTGAAGTTTGTGTGTTTTGGGACTGTGCAGAGAGGCTAGGAGGGGGAAAATTCCATTATGGAGAGTTTGTTCCAGCATGTGTAAATTTTGACAGTGAGGATTTTTGAGGACCTATTTTAGGGTTAATTTGCGAATTTTCATTTCAAAAAACGAATCGGTTGAAAAATTAACAAAAAAAATGGACATACGTATATGCAGATACATGTTGTTCATGCATAGGAAATTTTTCAGAGAAATCGGTTGCAAGAAATTTACCCTGTCAGTTCACCTTTAATACATAAGGGATAAGATAATACATATTCAGTTGATATTGTGGCCAGACTACGTTTTCCAGCTGTGACGGAGGCGAAATAATTGCATTTTCTGCCAAAGTATTTCATGTATGGTTGTTTGGGGTACGCGTGCTTGACTAACTGTGATAAATTAAATGGTACCTAACTGCAGGAGACCATCGACTTTCTTATAGTCCTCCTTCAGCAGCAAACTCCTTATTGGTGGGCGTATTGACACTGTGTCCTCGTTGCACCCCCAAAATATCGATTTCTCTATAGTGCTGCTTGAATGCTGTTTGCTCTTCCTTCACGTAGTACTAGTACAATATTTGATATTTCTTGTTTTTGTTTTCTGACCTTTTAGGAATATGCGCCAAAACAAAAGATGGAAAAGGAGGAAAGGTTTTCGTGAATATCTGTCATTCAGATGAGGTGAGACAGCGCTGCAAGTGAGATTTGCATGCAATAAAAAAAGTTGTAAAGGCTGCAAGACTGATTTAATTCAGTTGCCTCCTCCGAGAGACATCACCGAAGAGGAGCTGATGTCCATCTTGGAGTCGGACAGTCCATCCGACTATAAAGTGCCCATGTCCCTTGGGGAAGTTCGCTCTGGAAACGACAAATGTGAGTTCACGTGACCTGACATTCTCCGGGTAAACTCAACTACTAGGAGACCTGGCAGCCATATTGCAGCCAATGATTGATGAATTCTTTCCTTTTTTTGGAAATGATAGGGGAAAAATTGAAACGTCCACATAAGGGAATAGTGGAGTAGTTTAGTAGTAACCTTTATAAGAAATACGTTAAAAAGTTGGTGCGGTGTTGAAATTGAAATGCAGCTTCACGATAAATGTTGGGATGAAATGAGATATAAAGGTTTTATCAGTTAAATTACAAACTCTTTAAAGTTGAAATGTTGTTATAGCCGCATCCGATTCGATGCTGGAAAGTTAAATATGGACACTTACACTTGACAGAGTACTTTCACTGTTTAATTAAGCGGAGTATGTATTTAAAAGGTGTTGTTTAAATTTGAAGCTTAATGCCATATTTGCCGACGTGTAAGTGATGATGAAAATTTACGTGTAGTTCCAAATGGCAATATCACTGACACCTAGAGGTTTTGTTGCTATGGTAACGTTGCTTCTGACTTCATCCTTAATGCATGAAACTGTATCTCATCTTTTCTGTCTACGTATAACATTGAAATGCGCATCAATATTGCCATCCATCCCTCTGTCATTGGCGTGTAAACCTACACTGCTTTTGTCTGTTCGTGACAAATGCATGCATTTTCATGGTGTACAAAAAAAGGATCTGTGTTTTCAGATTCCTCGTAGATTGGATGCGTGACTTGCGGGAACTTCGCCATCGTGCTTTTTCTTGTTTGTCGATATGTGACACCTGACCTTTTACATTTTGCAATCAGTTCCACCGTTCCTGATCACTATTTGAACTAATCCTGATTGAAAATGTCCCTCTTATTATTAAATTTCACATGATCGCAGTTTTTTCCGCGTAGTCAGTTGACAGTTCATTCTTGCGTATACATGCAAGGAATACTAATTTAGTGGGGGTTTGTCTTTTATAGCTGGAAAACCATGCTCATTGTTCGACGTGGTTGTCAACAGTGACTTCTTCTCAAAGATGTTGTCCAGTGAGCTTTTCAAGACCTTTGTGATGACCGCTTGCTTGGAAGGTCTGGAGGATAAGCACAGTATAGAGCTGGACAAAAACGGTTAATTGTGGTCATATCGATCGTTTGCTAAGCTGCACATAGTCTCTCTGTTTGACCTTCTTTGCCCCTTTTTTTTCAACAGAATGGGTCGTTTTACACAACAGAAAGTACTTTGGCGAAATGCAATCGGTGACGGTCCGCGAGCAAACCAAGCCATTCATCACGGAAATTTCAAGGTAATAACTGTCGTCACCTCTTCCGCTTGTCAGTAATGGAGCAGATGTATTTTATTTGCCCAATAAGTGCTAGTATGTTTGTTTGGTTATAAAAATATATCGGTGTTGGATGTTAGCGATGCGTAAAGGTGCATTAGCGGTTCACGGCAAAGTTGAGTTTATGTCGGTGGAGGTTCAGGATGTGGTGGATAAGGTTTAATACCAGGAGGAAAACAGTTGCAGAATTCCCTACTTATGTCTTCAATCTTATTGTTAATAAGTTGTTTCCATGGATAGGACCACGCGCGATGATGCTGCGGAGGATCAGAAAACCAGTCGCAACGAACAGAACTCATTTCGGTAAGCTTGCTTAATAACTTGCACAGCTGCTGAAAGCAAGCTCAAAGTAGAACCACATTGGGAGTAATGATTCTTTTATACCTTCACTAGCAAAGGGGAAATGCCTGCATTTTCATTGAGGAAGGACTTTTCCTCTGAAGGGCAATCTTACTGCGTGGCAGAGATCCGGTTGCCCAAAGTGGTAAGTGTACGCCCACATTTTCTCTTCAAAGTACCTATTTGCGTGCGATCCAATTTAGTTGAAACTGAAATTAAATATGTTAAGCAGCAAAGGTTGGATATTTGCTTTTTGTTATTTTCCGTAAGTAATTGTCAATGTTTTAACAAGAACGCGCGTGGATGGTTTTCTCATTGTCTGGTTAAAATGTGTAATGTTGTGCTCAGTTTACTGGTTAAAGCTTGTAACTTGTACTGAGCAATGTATAACAACCAGTACTTTTGGGTTGGATTATTTGATTATAGAAGCAATCAAACGTGCTTAGATTGTCCGTCGGGGAGGACAGATTGAAACTGACCACCACAACTGGAGTTTATCATCTGGACATCTTTTTGCCGTTGGACGTGAACGAGGAGACCGCAAAAGCTGAATTTCATCTGGAGACAAAGGTTAGTTTTCGCTTTTATCTCATTGCCCTTGGATGTATAGAGAAAAAGCAAATATTAGTGTGAACGCGGTGTACGAAGCCAGCGAATTGATGTTGTTAGCTGATGTGGCAAATGTTGTTTGGATGCTGGCGACCAAGCGCAGATGAGATGAGATGCAATTGGTTGCCTGCTGGGGCAGCAACTAACTGCAAGACCGGAAACCGTGTTGCTGCACCAAAAGTTTTTTTATACGTAATTCACTCGGTGCGCAGAACGATAACCGCACGCGCGTTGACCGTGCTCTGCGTTCGGAAAGTGTTGCTTTGGCCAAACTCGCCACTTCCGATAAATATATCCTTTTCATCTTTCTAAATGCGTATATGGTGATTTTGCATTACGGCTGCATAAATATATTGCGAGTGCAGCTACGCGAAATGTATAGGTGTTACGAGCGCCACACGGAACACGAATATGAATCAGCCGCATGCAGAGATACGTGGGATACGTTGGGAACAGGAAGGGATGGTAGTCTTCCTCTTCCGGTAATACCAGAAATACGCAGTTAAACGTGCAGTTTTGCGAATTTTGCATGCGCGCAGTACGATTCGCTGCGATACGAGATCTTCAACTTTATAAGCCGCGTGTAGCGCCGCGGGGGAAAGGCGAGCAACTGATGGTCTATCTACGACCTTGCATGGGTACCTTGAGGTGATGGAATATATCCCTGATCTTTCTTTCTGTTGAACTTTGAAATACATACACCGTTATTGTTTCCAGAAACATTCCCCCAAGTATAAAATGGAATTATCAATAAGAGAGATCTGGCACGCATGCGTGCGAGAAATGCAATTTCAGTTGTAGATATAGCTGGAATATTGCACACATGTGGATCCAAATATTCCACAGGAATAGGACGTAAATAACATGTTTACAAATCATCTGTGAAATGGCAGCTGACTTGAAGAAATGATCATATTGTTAAATGGCAAGTTAAGGAAGTTCAAGATGCACTGTACCCTTCAATTGCTGCTATCGTTTCCTGTAAAATTTTGTGCAATTTATTTCTCAATCTTACATAATGAGTGGTAATTATTCACCAGTGACATTCATTGTGGATAATTACGCAATTATTTATCAGAAGTATATCGTTTGAGTCTCCACTTTCGTTGCAGCTAATAATGTGAGACTGCAAGAAGAAAGACATGAATTAACTTAAATATGTATATACACATACATATGTAATTGCTCTATTAATTTTGAATTGAGCGTTTAAAAGTTGAACTGGAAATTTGATGATGGTTTTTTAAAGTTGTACTGAAGTTACGCAGTAATGACTATTGTTGTGGGATATTATTGTCTGTTGTTTTAACAATATTATATAGCTGGAAAGTAATTGTGTGCAACATTAACATTTCAGATTCTCGTGGTGCAGATGGAAGTAGCGTGCTGCCAAGCGCAACACTGATGATCAATACAACAAGGATTTTGGCATTTGGACCACAACCATCGAAGCTGAATTAAGGCAAGTGTCTTAAATGTAAAATACCGAGCAGGTTAACACTTTCCCTATATACCGGAAAGGTCTCGTTTGCCGCTTGACGTGCTGGAAAATTTTAGGTGTACGCGACCACCTGTTGGCGTACCGATATGAACATTCTTGTATTATTATGTGTGGGGGAGGATTTTCTTTTATATCACACACGTTTACTTTGGTATCGATTGGCTGTGCATAAGACCAACCTGTGTGCGCAAAATAGCCATGAATTGACTCCGCTCGTGTGCGCACTCTCGTACTCGTATATAGAAAGGAGTGGAGCCCGCTGTTCGAAAAACCAGATTGAAATTGGCTTTGCTTTGAGGTGACAATAGTGTATTATAATGTGTAATTCAACCTTTGCGTACTTCCTACGATCTACCCCAAAAAATAGTGAATTGGAGCTTGAAACCGAGCCCTGCGACAACATGTTTTCGCTGATATGGAATATGTAGATTTAGTCTGCTGTATGAAACCCGTTTAATAGTAGTTATTCAACAACAACCTGTTATTAGAGTTTAAAACAGGTTCCGATATTAAAAAGCCTCAGGATTCCGAATCTGTCATCGGAATAGATCCAGCTGTCACGGTTTAGGAGATATTGGACTTTTAGTGGAGGCATTCAAAGTGATACTTGATTGCGTTTACCTGTCAATGTTTAGGCTTGGAAAAAGGGCATCGGAGTCCCTCAATCTGCTTAAAACCGACACAGTCTTATTGGAAAAGTTCTCAGGATTCCGAATCACTAGCCATAATCGATCCAGCTGTCACGGGAAAGGATTTACCAAAATCGACTTTTGTAGGAGGCTGCGAAGCGAACCGTTTTGGAGATGGTCCATTTTTACGATTTGCAACGCGAAACGAAGCATTTAGGATGCTCATATCTATACCAAACCAACATGTTCTTATAGGAAAAATACTCAGGAATCCGAAACAGTCCTCGGATTTGTCATTGCTATCACGGTTTAGGAGATTTTCAACTTTTTAGGGGGTCCAAGAATAGTAAAGGTTCACTTTAGCTATGCAAAACGATGATTTATTCTGGTTCAATTGGCACTAAACCAACATATTATGATAGGAAAAATCCTCAGGATTCCGAATCTGTCATCGGAATTAACAATGCTATCACGGTTTAGGAGATATTCGACTTTTAGTGGAGGCATTCAAAGTGAAACTTGATTGCGTTCAGCTGTCATGGTTTAGGGGCGCAAAACAGTTCTTCGGAGTTCCTCAATCTGCTTAAAACCGACAAAGGCGTATTGGAAAAGTCCTCATGATTCCGAATCTATACCCACAATCGACTGTTACGTTTAGCCATGCAAAACCATGATTCAGGTGGTTCCCATCTGCACAAAACCAACATTAGGGTTCGTACACAGTTTGGAAAGTTTGGAATTCCTGGAATTTTTGAAGATATTTTTCCAGGTATGGATATCCTGGAAAAACGGCATTTTTGGTCATTTTATAGGGCTGGAAAATTTTCTCAATTGGCATATTTTTTTATTGAAACGTGTGAAGATGAAATTATGTATTGTGTTTCTAATCACAATTCAAATTTTAATCAAACGGCATATATGGTAACTAATCGTCCAACTGCAAATCGCCCGGCTGTGATTCGTCATTTTGTGTCAATATTGTATCCAGGAATATACAGCGTGGACCAAAAGTATTGCAGGATTGAAAATAAAACGTTTAATTAACGAAATAGGTCACTTGAGGTTATGTGAACATATCACCTATTGAATATGGCACTTCCGG
>JAQFZQ010000132.1:0-47776 GCA_034696005.1 Glomeris marginata | reverse complement strand
TAGATTCGCCATTTTTTATTTCAGTTTGTAGTTTGGCAACACATTAACCAATTCGTGCTTGGTACTTGTTGAAGTTTGAAGTATTGCCAGAAAAAAAATAAACATGATATCTGTAATATTAATACCTCATTCCTTTCAGTTTTTGCAAATGAGCATGGTGGGGCAAAGTTACCCCTGCTGACTTAAGTAGCCCCGGTTTACGGTATCTAAATTTCTTCTTATTCTTGTTTAATTCCCAATTCCTTATTGATTCGCAATACCATTTTAAGTCATCCAGATTTGATTGCACTGGTATATAATATGCAAATGGCATCGTTGATTAAAAATAAATGTACGGCATGTATATAATATACGAGCAGTCAATTGTTTGTGACAGGACATAATTAGAAATGTCGAGATGAGACGATATAGTATAATAAAACGAGAAGCCAATCAATGAAAATGTTGTAATTATATATAGATAATTACCCAAAAATCCTGTAACAACTTCCTATTTAAATTCCCATCCCAAAACAGAATGATCTCTTCATCACATAAACACATTGAAATGACTGCATCGAAATCAGGCTTACTATGTGCTACATATTGTTTAAATTAAACAACTGAAATTTCAGTTTTTAGTATTTAAACTACGTACGTATATCCAATATTCTCTTTATACCGAGCTTTAAAAGACACCAATAATTTCCAATAGCCTATACAATTTTATTTGTATAAACATAGGGGCTATTGTATTTTCCATAGTGTATAACCATTATTTTTCCAGCAAGAAAACTTTGCTTAACTTTTTTTTATAATTTATAATTTCATGATTTCTGCATTTATTTCATTTTAATTTAATAGTGCAATTGTTGAAGCACAATTAATATAAAATAGCAGCAATTCTAATCCCCTTGCAACATAGGCCTATTTTATAGTTTTCTGCAGCTAATAAAATAATGTTTGGAATTGTATGTTATTTTCTAATCAACTCCATTTCATTTATATTATTCTTGAAGATAACTGTTTTATTAATATGTACTGGTAAAAACACGTAGTATAATAGGCCTAGATGCGTATCATTTCATCCTATAGCATTTCAAATTAATTTTATCGCTATCGGCATTGGTAAATTATACAAAAACAAAAGGAAAAATGGAGATCTAAGTCAAGGTGAAATTGAAATTGTTATAATAAGATTTTGAAAAAATATTTGCGTACATACGGAAAGGGCTAAAAGCGATGCAAGGGGCCGCTGACCCCGCTCAAACACACCCTGCCCGGAAACCGGTATCGACCTTGCACCCCCTAACATCGCAAATGGTCTCATCCTTATCCCCCTCTTCCTCTTTTGTGGCCCTCATGTCCCTCTCTTTTCTCCCCCACCCCTCCCTTCTCTCTCTCACACACACAACCTCTCCCTTTCCCTCCCCCTAATTCCCCTCCATCCCACAGCCCCTACATTTTTGGCGGGAAACCCCTCTTCCCCATAACCAAAATAGCCAGGTCAAAGGTCATGCACGCTCGCAAAGCCGACCTCCAGAAATGCGCTAGAAGAGAGGACTAACCGAAACTGACGTCACGAGAAGCCTAACTAAACCACGCCCTTCCCCATCCATGGCATGCCGAAAACGCGTCAATCGTGCGCCGCAACCAATGACGGGCCAGGCCGCCCCGTCAAGTGCTCACACGCCCACCAACCGGATTCGATGGCGGGACATCCATCAAATCGACGGCGACCAATGAGCTGGCGCCGCGGCCAACGCCGCATTCTAATTAGGCGAGTTGCACGCCAGATGAACGGAGGACGGACGAGTCGACGCTGCGTCACTGAATTAGGGGGTGGGAAAGGTAGGAGTAGGGTATGAGGTGATGGAAATTCCGTCACAACAAATGGACGCACGGAGCGGAGATACGAATCGATACGGGCCTATACACGCACCGGTACCGTTGCCGATATGTTAGAATTTTATTGGTATTTACCTGGCGAAGATATTGTCGCTGAAGGCGAAATAGCGGAGTCGTTTGGCGGTATCCTGGGCTTCGTCTCCGGCTCCATCCTCCTCTTCGCTGCCGCTACCGCTCCCGTACGCCCCGCCTCCTCCTCCATCTCCGCTCTCCTCATCTGCTGCAACAACAAACCACACAAATCGTCATTCATCTGAACGCCGACAACAAATTTACGCTATTAAAACCCGGGTTTTTCGCATTCACACGTCGTGACACCGTGCCTCGCAAATCGCCTCAGGTTTTACGCACAAACAATCGCATAGCTCATGCACAGCTTTTCAACAAAACAAAACAAGATTGTTTAATTACCCCTATGTTCATTTGTACACAGACTCCAACCGAAACATCAACATGCTTAAAAATATCGTTAATCCATATATAACACCCATAATTAAAATGCTTAATTCAATATCTCACTAAATAAATAAGCATGCAAGTGTGTGGTCTAAAAGTGTTGACAAATGCAAACCATATCCCATAAAAATATGATATTGGACAAAATATTTGATATCAAATAAGGGAACTTAATATGTTGCTTAATAACCTTCGTTCTTAATTACGACCGTCACCCCAAGTTTACCTCGTAATTGGTTCTGAAACCGATTTTCCGTAAACACCATGTTAAAATATACAATTAAGGAAATAATACCGCAAGATTACTATTATTGCAAATTACTTTTTTTTGTGAGTGCATAGCTAGAGATGTAAATGGAATGCACACCAAATTATATTGAAAAATTCCAATTGGTTACTGAGTTGAGTGGTTGAGTCCTGAACTGTGTGCCTTTGGCAAGCTTTCTGAGCATCGGAAATCGGTTTAGAAAAAAAAAAAACTTACATTTTGACGTTTTGGTATTTCTTAAACCATAGCTACCAGAAGGTTGAACACATGCATGTATACCGAGTGTACTTGCCCCATAGTTTAAGAAAATGCATTTATGAAGTGGTCCTTTACACAAACTTTGTTGAATTGTACAATTGGATTTCAAGTGAAAAGTCGTGTATCCATAAAACAAATAATTACCGAGATATTGCCATTGAAAGTTGCACCCGTGATGCATCAGCTGGCTCAGGGGGGCGTGTCTCTGGAGGTGATAGAAAAGGTGACAAGCTTTCCACCGCATTTTGTTAGTATTTTCTCAAACTATATATGGGGGCAAGTACACTCTGTATATGTGTCAACTTTCTGGTAGCTATGGTTTAAGAAATACCAAAGCGTGAAAATGAAAGTTTATTCAAAACAGATTTCCGATGCTCGGAAAGCTTGCTGAAGACACACAGTTCAGGGCTCGTAACCCAGTAACCAATTGGAATTTTTCAATATAATTTTATTTAGTGTGCGTTCACTTTACATCTATAGCTACGCACTCACAAAAATTAATGAAATCTGTGACATGACCTGGGAAAATTTCCTAATTTTGAATGGTTTGGCATGGAATGACACAATTCCGACCTGACGATTACACTCGAGTTTTATTAAATTTTGAACAGCTGAAGAGGTAATGCATATCACATATTTACACCCTGCCAGTTCCAGCATGTCAGTTACACATCAATAGTATAAGTTGACTGCTACCTTAAAACTGGTTTTCAACAGGTTATGCAACTGAAACTTAATTTTGTATGAATTCCAGGTAAGAACTATAATATAGTAATGCCAATTATAAATTTTAGTAAATCAAAATTGTGACTTTTTAGAGGGCAGAATACTTGGAGAAGGTATGCAACATTAGTTCTGTTTAATTTCATTTTATTTTAGGAGTGAGAATTGCCTACTACTCCGCATTATTGAAGAGAATGGAACAAAAAAATGCCTAAAAACAGGACCCAACTTTATATCAACTTTTATATCAAAATACTAGTGTTGTTCGAGTACCTGTTGTGTAATGTGTCAAACAAATGTGTGGTTAGGGTGTGAATAAATACAGGTGTAATAGCAAAGGAGTAATGAAGATAGAGAAAACCTGATCAGCGGGTGTTAGTGTGACGGTGTATCCAGGGTACAGGGTGTAATATTGCACCTACAATATCTTTTATAACATTAAATAACTCCAACTAAATAAAATATACTGGAACAATTTTAAGATCAGAAAACGTTTATGGTTGTAGGGGAGACGGTATTGAGTAACGAATGGAAAAAGCAATGTAACATTACAATTACTAAACTTCCTAAAAGCATGAAATTGTTTTGCATGCAAGCGACTGTGGATGCACTATTAACTTTTATATGCATATACCGCTTGAAAACATCCTCATTTTGCACCTATATAATGATTAAAAAATACTATGTGCTTAATTAAATATATTTTGATGTATAACGGGTTTGTCACGTTTAGAATAGCTTTCTCAAACATCTGGTTAAGATATTTGTTACATTCATCAACTTGTAATTTTACGCAGAACATCAATTTCATTTTAGTACGTCTCGTTTTGGCTATTCTGGGATATACTCAAAGTCTAGAAAGTAAACAATGTATGGTATCCAAATTTCCTATTTTAAATAACATGCATTCATGCACCTTTGCCAGAGTTTTAATGTTCTGTAATGCCCAAGATTCTCTACTATTCGTCGTACTCCCGGCTGAGTTTTTTTGCACATTTTCCATTATGATGCCAATCCTCTTGCCTGGAGATATTTCATCTCTTAGATTTCGAAAATTGTGCAGGAATCATTAACACATTCATTCCTAATGTCCTGAAAGTCATTAATTCTATTCATTCAATCATTTCCAAGTTATTCCAAGAAATAACAGCCCAAGTTCAACGCCATAAACACCTTGCTTATATAACATGCATTGTATTTTACATATAGGTACCAAGTTTCTAATTAGCAGTTGCAGGCAACTGTTCAAATTGTACAAAAATAATTTTCCCAGATTTTCATCCCGATAAAATCACAGCCTAATTTGTGTTTCATAAGTTTAGGTACACCAGTTTCTTGGTAATAATGTATATCGATTGTTCAGTATCAGAATTGTTTAATTGGTGGTAATTAAATGTAAGACATTATATTGACATGATACGATGACATTTTGCAAATGTGCAACAGCACATGGAAATTATCACACTATGGCCAAAATGTGATGTTCCAGAAATTTAGGCAAATATTTGCTAACAGAAACATTTGGATCTGTAGCAACCTCAGTAGTGGCAGAATACAATGTCCCAAAACGTTTTGGTAGTCTCGATCAGATATGGATGGGTATGGCATATTCCTATAGCATCCAGAAATCATTATACAAAGTTGCCGGTGTGTTGTGCTTTCAAATACATGGAATTCTTTTTGTTTGCTATGCCAATAATAATTCCAGCCATCAAGATTTCACATTTTCCCATCATTAAAATCTACTGCAATCCAATCTCATCTTTGCAGGACATGTGTTGTAGCGCGCAATTTAAGAATGCATGATACTTCACTATAATGTCTGTGGAGGTTTGCGGTGCATTCCCAGTGAAATCCGTTTAAAAGAAACAACCGCATATATTTTGGTTCCTATAACTGAAGTTTGTTACATCCGCACTTCTGATAAGAAACTTTTTAAAAAGTTCACTCACTATAACAGGAATGCTGGTATAAACATATCCAATTGTTATTTTATTTCTTAATATAATTAGTGACATGTCTGGTTGAAAGACCAGAATGTTTTAACCTGCTCGTGGTAATTTTGGAAAGTGTGCTCTTACCACATTTGTATTTTGCATCAACCCCTCAGATTTGAACTGATTTGCTTTGGAATAGTCAATACTCAATTTTGGAAATTATGTTAGATCTTGTCATGATGTGTGATTTTATTCATAATCATAACGGGGTAATTGTGTAACACCCAAACTTTTGGAACAGTTAATTTTGGCCGCATCTCTTAATTCTACGATAACTTCCTTGCACTATTGTACATTTGCAAAACGTGATTGTAAATGTTAACATGTTTTTCACATAATTACCACTAATTAAACGATTAAGATATTGGATTTTATAACCAAATAGCATTTTTACCTAAACTTTTGAAACACCTTAAATATTGTATGCAGCCGAGATACACATCGGCAACAGTTATAGATTTCCTTACACGATATAACCAGTTTTCATACATATTCCTAACCAGCATATTGAAAATAAATCATACGTCCTTATATCATTATTATATACTTATATAAACTGACTTGCCATTTTATGGACCAATCATTTTTAACACACAATGCGCTTTTATAACAGCTGAGCATGATCTTAAAAGGAAACCGACAAAAGTGAAATTCGGTAACATTAAATATACTAATACATCTCTACTACTGAATTCAGATAAAAAAAACAATAGGAAGACGCATCTACGAAAACAATGCCATATTAATTCACAAAAACTTCAATGAACAGCGCTTTCTTAACCACTCTCCTTCTGACCGTTCATTATTTACGTCAGTCATTTTCCATTAACCACCCGACATACCATTTTCTCTCCTGCATGACATGGTTAACGAACGGTCCCTGACATATACTGTATACAAGGAAGTGGCAAACGAGGCAGAAAGGCGCCATCTTAATCTTGACATCAAATAACAATAACCAAGTGAAAAAAGGTTATATAAAATGTTGGGAGAAAAATTGCGGAACCTTGTCACAGATAAAGGGAGTTTGAAGAGAGGACGAGGGGGCGGTGTTAATCCCCTTAGCTACTTCCGGTCACATCCAAGGTACGTATTATTTACGTTGAGCGTTTGCTGAGTTTGCCGCTCACCAGATAACTATATAGCTACATAACTATAGCCATAGCTTACACCGCCATCACAACCTCGCATCATGCAGCTGTCGCCATTTGATGCAAGGCGACGGCGCTCCGACTAACAGACAACAAAAACCTCACATCCGCTCTCCGATACTCCATATATACCTTCTTCGCATGCGCCCAATCCAAATTTACTATCAATCGATCTCATGCAAAACATCTATATACCCTACAATGAAATCTGTCAGGGCAGGAATCTCAAGGAACTACTAAATTACTAATCCAGATACAGCGTGATCTCCCTGTAAAGTTGATAGAATTATTTTGTAACAACACTCTTCACTTTTAGTGAAATCAAAGCCATGACTGGTATTCCAAGATCCGCGAAGTATAAAGACACTGGGATTGTTTGTGATTTGCCTGGAAGAGGGAGTAAACGCAAAACTTCTGCAGCTGATTACAGGGCCAATATTATAGTTTGTCGCCTAACTGTACCAGAAGTGTCAAATGAAGTAATAGCCCACTTGCATATGAGTATTTCCCCACAAACAGTTCAAAATCTAATCCACAAAGCTGGATTTAGAGGCCGCGTAGCGAGGAAAAAACCGCTCTTGCAATTTGCAAAGATCGAACATTATGATTTCTGGAAAAATGTTATTTGGTCTGACAAATCAAAAATCTGCTTTCTGGATCTGATGGCCCACAAAAGGTCTAGCAAAAACAAGGGGAAGCATTCAGACTGTAAAGAATGGAGATGGAAGTATATCATGGTATGGGGATGCATGTCTTACAATGGGACTGGAAAAATTGTGTTTATCGATAGTAGAATGAATGCCCAGCATTACTGTGACATTCTCAAGAACAATCTTCTCGTTTCTACCAGCCAAGTGGGTCTCCATCGTTCCTTTTTGTTCCAACATGATAATGACCCAAAACATACAGCCAAGCTAACCAAGAAATTTCTTCAAGAAAATAAAGTGAAGGTAGGTATTGCAATGGCCTTCGCAAAGCCCAGACTTGAATCCCATTGAGTATTTGTGGGCAATCTTGGAACAAGATCTTGCGTAACAGACGATGCAAGTCGCACCGAGAGATGCAGATGAAATTAATGGAATCATGGGAGAAACTTGACAAAACAAAAATTGAAAACCTTGTATTATCGATGCCAAAACATCTTGCAGCTGTATTAAAAGCAACGGAAAGTCCTACAAAATATTAATTACCACAAAATAAAATGTCATATTTATCTGATTATACTTTTGCTGTTAGATTTTGAGCACAAATTGCTTTAGAATTGTATTTTGCATAAAGACACATTGGTGTAATTGTTGTTTTTTTTTAGACTGATTTTCCTATCTGAGATATGCGTAACATTCATTAAAACAGTTGAACTCGGTTATAACATCAATTTCTGCATCTAAAGCTTTATGTGATACAATTTACCCTCATAGGATAACCTCAGCTGTTCAGGGTGAAACTTGCTTTCCGAAATCAGCTATCACAACTATATCAGAATTATCAGGAATATCATGCCAGCAGATACCCTGTATGATAAGTCAAAACAGAAATAGCATTTGATCAGCCAGCATAGAAGACGAATATGAATATTATTGCATCAGCTGACTAACATTATAGATGCTGCCATCAAGTTAGCACAACATTGTTTTTAATAGTTTATGTAACCACGTAACAGAAGCTTTGTTTTAAGTTTATATACCATTCAGTTGTGCCATTTTGTAGGTGTACATTAAATTTTCAGTGTTCAACACGCACTTTTTGTTCAACGTTGGTTAGTTTCAGTCAATATACACAGGCATCGATTTTTTTTATATACTAGTTTAGTTGCCAACATGTACTTTTGAAACAGCAATGGACACAGTCAATTCCATGATTTTCGACAGGTTTCCCATGCTTATAATACATTGGCAGATTTCAATATTGTTTTCAAGATTCAGTGTCATACTATGGCAAAGAATTTACTTTATGCAAAATTAAGTACAGAAGATTATTGGAGTACCCAATGGCTAGTCAAAATTTTGAAATTATCCATATGGTTGAATCTGCCTAGATGTTAAAGTAGAAATTGAACCTGTTAAACAGTGGAAAAGTTGTTAGGTCTCTTACGATTTAATGGCAAATATCCATACCTCACTGAAAATCAACAAAAATAGATGCAGTTCTAATTGTCGACTAATTCGCAATGGTAAAATATTAATTAAATGAAAACTATACAACGTGAAGGCGTGGTTACTCTGACATATCGCTGCAGTTTTTATTTAATTACTCGTTAACTATCACGAATTGATTAACATCTTCCCTACATACGAACTTCCTATATAGCTTTGCGAGATGGGCATCATATTTTCCCCAAATTTTGGATGTTTCATTTTTTTGAAATAATTTTAATGCAGTGATGAAAATTTGATATAATATGCTTTCCATAAAGGATCCATAATATTTTACTTATAAACAACCTCCAGCAAGATCTTCCACATGCAATAACATTTAGAGATAACACTATACTGGAGAAGACGAAAATTACACTAATTACATTATTTTAACTCAGGCATGCCTGACAAACCATGGGGAACACTAATTAAAACTCTAAGTAATTGAAGGTGTAGATTGCAATTACACAATAATAACTAACTTGAGAAAGACTATTTTTAAATTAAAATCTCCACAGTAAACCAGGAATATGCATGTGTAATTCATTTTGATAGCAAGAAATTGATGTCCAGGTACCATAAACTCCCTCATGACACGATTTCAACTGAATTTGGAAATTCCCTCCCCACTTATCCCCTCTATATTGCCGGACATCTTTTACAGATCACTTCTGTCATCAAAACACGGTTAACAATGTCAAATTTTCAAATAAAAAATCGGTACAGGGAAAATACAAGAGCCAACATGAAGGGAAACTTCCCTATATAAGAGCTGATCTTGCTCTTGGCGTGCTTTATCTTATTTTTCAAACAGATCTTTCTGAAATCCCCTTTTGATATTTTCTTATACTACTTATTTGCCCAACACCGACTTTGGACAACATCACATTGTGAACTGTTAGAAACCGAGTAACCCAAACAGGGGTTTTAAAAATACTAAAACCAATCAAAAAATACATAATCCGGTTTTTCCTTGCACATATTGGTGCCGGATTACAGAGCAGATATACTTCCATTCTAATTGCATACCTTTAATTTTGAAGCCATAATAGAAGACAATCATATCTGTGATTTTATAATAAAAGTAAAATTAACAAAATTTTCTTTTGCAAGGTGTCTCAAGAGAGTTGTTTTACCAGGAGGGGTAAGATTATATGACTAGTGCCGAATGGAGGCTGAGGGTTGTCAGTGGGTGTAACAGCCATTTGTAAGCACTGTTCAACCAATGAGCTGTTTGCTGCTCTGCACGTCACGTGCACTTGCAAGGCACCTGCTTGACAATGGCGGACGGGGGTGTGGCCTAAAGATCCCCTCGGCATGGATCGCATCTTATTTAGTGCTTACTTAAATGATCCAAAATAATTTATTCCCAGCAAATTAAGTAACATATATCTTGATTAAAAACAAAATAACGATCAAAAGTCAGTAGTACATCTCTGAAGACTCTTTAAATTTCATTCTCAATAACTTTTAGCTTCCGGCTTTCCCAAATGTGTAAAATTCTCCCAAATTTGCGATTTCTTTACAAACGGTAGGATTAGAATTCCGTAATAAACTTAGGCTTGAATTAAACAGTGTTTCTCTTCGCATTATATGCAATTTAATTAATAGTTGTATCATTTTTTATAGATTTTAATGAGCATGATTCCATGTGCAACCGGACTCCACGGGGCTTGAAATTTATCCAGCAAACTCTATAAGTTTCTACCGAATTTCATAAATGGAAGCATAACCTGGAAAAACGATTCAACTATACAATTAGTTGTTGGAAAATCATTGTTTTGAATGGCAATTTTCAAATGAATACCAAAAAAATGGGGTTCTTGTAGGAAATTTGTGGACAGATTTGGTTTTTTACCTTTTTCTCATAACAGGAAAACTACATTCATGTCCTGCCCCAACTGCATTCATTCTAAATTCCAAATTTTGACAAAGTACAAATTGGTCACTACCGTTTTATACATGGTTCACCTTTTTCCCACCATGTGCAACTTCCAACTCTATTTTTTTTTTTTTTATATACAGACAGAGACCAGCAAAGACCACGTCTTTCTGCACATTCTCCACAAACAAACACATCGAAATTCCACAAACTATTTACAAAGCACATCTTACCCCACATAACTTAACCCCTCCCCCTCCACCTCACTCCTTCAAAGGTCTAACCTAATTCCCTACATGGGTATGAAACTTTTCCATACTTTCAAGGTAAGACAATTCTACATTCAAATTTTAATTAATTCTCTCCAAACTCCGCAAAGACCACGTGTAAAGTGCTGAGAAATACAACTTCCAATTAAATTTTCGCCTATTTCATATCGCAATACTATTCACTATACCTTTTCCCTATATTTTTTTCTCTTCGTACAGTTCAAAAGACTCAGTTGGCGACAATACCGACCAAAAATGTTACCCACCCTCCACCTCCTTCTCCACTATTCAACCCCTATACCCTCGTTCAGAAAACACACACCACAAACAGAAAAAAACACAGGAGCAACAGCCTAAACCCCAAAAAGCAACTCGGAGAGAGAGAGAAAGAGAAAAAGTGACTCCGCCCAATGCCCCCTCTTCCACCCAGAACAAGAAAAACAAACTCACAACCAGAGATGGAGAAAAAGGGAAGAAAATGTGCGAGCGCCGACTGGCGGATTGATACCCAACTAAACGATGCATCATCGCAAGTCGAGTCGGTCTGGTCGCAAACAGGCCAACTAAATGGTTATTTATAGACGCACGTGATGCTTTTTCGATCCTAAAAAGAAATGACAAAACTTTCAAAATCCGATCGCAATGACGACATCACACCGTGTGGGCGGAGCCCAGTCACGTGACTCCTTATTGCAAAACACGGCCACACAACGAAACTGAGAAATCGTCGTCTAAAAAACCATACAAAACCTCGGCTTTTGGGAACAAACACTTCAAAAACCCGGGTTTTTCTTCTTACATTCCCCACTGATGTCATTGTCATTTACTCAATGTCTAATCTAACCGGATTCTAACAGAGAAAAATCCAATCGAGACATTTGATAAAGTGGAAAACCCTGTTAGAGCCAGATATCTGGAAAATGCATTGCAATTATTATAACAATAGCTATCCTATATTGTTTTTACCTATAAAAATAGAAATTAACCTGCAGAAGCTGGAAAACAAATACCCACCAATTTGCGATTCCGGCTCTGAGAGGTTCACTGTATTTAAATACTTAAAAATTACATCCATTACATCTCCTGTATGAAGAAGCTACAATTAATTCGAGTAGTGGATGTTGTAGTACGACTTTTACAAGTTTTCCATTCAGCGAATTTAAATTTTTAATTCCCAACCTTCAACCGAAATTTAACAGTTTAATTTCGAGCATTGTATTCGTTATAAATCATTTTAAACAACAAAAAGCTGTCCACATACGACTTACGTCATCATTTTTTAAGTCTTCCTCCCTCCCATGTCACGAAAAACTGCATTGTTATAGAGCGGAAAACCGAGTTGCGAAACTCGAGTTACGCCAGTTTCGCTTTAGGCCTATTCGAGAAATGCTTCGATGATGGAACTTTTCCCGCCTAAAACCCAATAGTAGTAGTGAATTCTTCAATGGATTGGCGGTGGAGTAAAAGTAGGCGTTTCTTTCGGTGCGTCATTTATCCCCCACCACCCACTTTACAAAAAACACATTAACTACCAAATACCACCCAACCATCATATTCCCCCTTACAAAACACCAAATTCCGCCTCATTGGATACAACGAACCCTAAAACTCAATGAACTTCGCCAATAGCGCGTCAATTAACTAGCAAACTTCGCATACAACGAACTATCAAGCTCTTCATCTAAAATCTTCGTTATAACGTGTTCGGATAACCGAATTTTACTTTAAATACACAGATTGCTGGAACCGGAATAATTACATTCTTATTACCACTATAATTCTGTCACAAAATCACACTGTTCTAGTGTTTCAGGATAAGCGTGGTCTCACTTCTTATTTCTGACAATAATATCACATTTTTCAATGAGAAACTTTATACGATTCAAAACATAATAAATAGTGCTGAATAAAACCTCAATTTCAACCTTCTTTCCTCAATTATTTCACAACTGCCCCACATTTCACACTTTTCCCGCATCGCCATTGGCTCGACTGGTTAGTATGACGTCATAATCTACATCCAACTCAGAATAACTGTCGACCAATGGCGACTGTTTCGGCAAGATTCAACTGTAATAATGCGAATTATACGCACTTCTAAATTACCTAAAGGTCCATATTTGCGCAGCGCCACCTGGACGTAAGTTGTGACAGCATTTTCTGCGCATCCGACTGACAGGTGGCGCTGCAATAACTAAAACGGTCCTATTTCAAACTGTATAAAGGAAAAAAAGACAACAAACGAACAAAAAAACACTTGTGGCGAATGTTAGGGGCGGGGTTTGTGTCCCTACATTATAGGTAAATCGTAGATTTTTTGCGTTTTTCGGGCCGTTTTTCTACAAAGATGGACAACGTAAAAGAGTGGATGGCTATACTGAAACAAAAGTAGTTTTCGCAAAATGGCGAATCTTACGAAACACACACACAACGTGGTAGAAACAGGAATTTTTTCCTCATCGACAAAGAGCGAAATGGGGGAAAAACTGCTCATAGTCCTGTTTTACGTCTGAAATAAAATCACATAGGCGGCGCCACTGTCGCCCATCCATTAAGTTCGTTTCCCAGACGTAGTACTACTACTACCACTACTACTACAAGGAACGCAAAATACCCTGTTGCGGGTCAACGGAATATATCACACACAAGAGGGGGTGAGGCAGGAAGGAGGGAGGGTGGCAAGAAAAAATGGCGGGAAAAGTGGATTTTCTGCCATTATTTGCGCATAGTGTTCAATGGCGTTCGAGAAACGCGTGTTTTTTTTTTCTCTCAAGTGCACTAACTTTTCTCCGTTTCAAACAACACACTCAACACACATATATAGTGGATCACGCAAGTAAAAGAACTCACCACCACCCCTCCGGACACGAAGGCCTCCCTGCCTGCCCACCCTTCAATGTCTCTGCGAGCGTATCTCATTCGTTCAACTAATGTATTAAAAACGACGGATGGCGTTGATAGCGTTGTAAAGAGATGTTCGGTTGAGCGGGTTTTCGAACGCCGCCTTTTGCTACGTACTCGCCATTATTAAAAGGACAACGTGGCCTCGATGGCCAGTGGCGTTGCGCGCGCCAAACACATTCTCGTTGATCCGTGTTGCGAAAAAGCCTCCTCCATGGCGCACATCCCACATCCACCATGATCGCGGCTCGCATCTCGTTGCCGCACTTTTCTCGCGCAAACGCAACACCCAAATCAACGTTTAACTGACCTGTTTGCGTGGCGCCATCGCCGCCGTCGGCAGCCGCCATCAGGTTGTCTGCGTGCGAAAGCGGCGTTTTAGCGCCGGACGCCATCGACACGGCCAAAAGGCATCCACCATCGCAGCACCGACACACACACTCCGATACTCACCCGCCATGTTGCAACGAATAACACGGCGGGCGGCGCCAACCGCCACGCCCGCATCTCATTGGACGGCGCGCGGCTCGCGGCCAATCGCCGGCGTGCGTTTCGCTGCGACCAATCGACGATCGCCTTGCACGCCATGCCGACGCGCGATTGGTGGCGCCACTACTCCTTATGGCGCTCTTCCATGATTTCAAAACGAAGCCACAAGTTTGAGATATTTTCGTGGAATAAAATTTGGCGCGTTTTTGCTTTATGATCACATGCTTGAAATTTTCACCGCCATTTTTTCTCATCGACTCTCCTCCATCTTGTTCGAATTCCTTTCGTTTGTTCTTTTTTAATTCTGAATCGGGAGGTCGGTAATCGAGGCTATCGGTTGTTTGACTCGATTAAACGCCGCATTATTTCACAAACGTTACGAATTTGTTGGATATCTTATTTTACACGCAAAATTGTTCCAAATGCGTACATTCATTTTTACTTCATCGGATTATCTACATCGATGTGAATAACATTGATGTATTATTTCTATTTTAGTACAATAATAAATTTAGTAAAATAAAGTAGTCTTCAAACTTGTTCCATTGTAAACAAACAAAATTAACAAAAACTATATTCACATATTGCATTAATCCTATTTTGCATATGGTAATTATAAAATATAATAATCAACAAATTATGTTTTTTTTTCTATTAAAAAAAGTTTAAATATTCTAATGAACGCCCAACCCGAATAATTTCACGGCTCCAAATTCCTCGCAATTCATTTCCGGTTCCAGTTGTATATAATGTAATCATTCATATCTTCACACCTTCACCCCCATTTGCCCTACACACACCCTGAACGCAATGACATAAAGCCATTTCTGTTAGAGCCCTCTAAGTATTAAGCGCCCCGGCGTTTAAACGTGTGCATTTGAGAAAATGGTGAGAAAAAGAGGTGAAAATAAAAAAAGGAGCGGCATTTATCTACCACCCCCACTTCTTGTTATCGATGTTTTATCGGCTTTTTGGCCACAAGTTAAACTGTTATCGTCCGTTATGTGTACAGGTTTAGAGCGGCGATTTTGCCTCAAAAGTCGCTTGTTAAAAAATCCCTTTTTTCTCGCTCGTCGGTTTCAACGGCGGCCATCTTGTTTTCGCGTTTCGTTTCTACGTTCTACTTTTCTAACATAACGGAAACTTTCCGTTGCCTCGTTGCTGGCAAAAGCAAGGCAAAAGCGGTGATTTGTGGGGCATGTTAGGGGGCAAAAAGTGACCCCTGAGGGCTGACGGCCGGATGGGGATGAGGGGGGTGAATTCAAACCCACCAAAACCCCCTCAACAAAACAAAAAATCCCCACCGTATCGGACCAAGAGGCCCTCTGGTGGGGCTGAGCAAAAACACAAAAACCGTTCCAAACTTTACTCAAAACATACACTCGATGCACAGCGGATGCAAAGTGTCAGTGTTCGCTCTTAAATCTTATCAAAATACTTAGAAAATATGTATTTTCTCCAAGAAGTTAACCGCCATTTTCCCACTATATTTTCAGGTAAGATTTGCCATTTTTAATATTACTTTTTACATAAATCGCACTTACTTATTAACTTTACAGATAGTAAAATTAAAACAGTTGTTTTCAATAAAGTTACGTTTCCTTTAAAAAACAAGTACTTGAGAATAGGTTAATTTGGAAATAATTTATCGTTGTATGTTCGTTTCTCGCAACGCGATTGGTTCACTCGTCCAAGATGGCCGACCAGCAAAACACATTGGCAAAACGACGGTCGGTGTTGTCACATAAAAAGCCCATTTGATTCCCCCCTCCCTCTTTCCAAACTACCAATTTATATTCATGAAATTATTGCAGTTATTATCATGGAACAAAATTCAACCCAAAATTAATAATTTCTTAATTTCTGTCACATTATTTTTAACAAACTTATAGATTTCTAACCATTTTTTGTCTTATGAACAAAATCGTTTTGTTTATACTCAATAATGACATGTTTAAATAATGTATAGGCTATACCAATATATACTTAATTATAAAAGTCCAACAATTTTTAATCATTAGGCAGAAAAAAATTAATAAATTATAATGGGAAAATATTTTATAATTTACTAATTAATATCGGTATATATGAAGGTCAAATTTTAATGGTTTTATTTGGTTTTTGTTGAAATTTGAGTAGGTCAACTATATAAAATACTGTCCTTAGAAGTGTTACATTTATTTCCCTTGCTACATATTTGATAATAATATAATATTAAAATAACGCCGATATTTAAAAATACAATAATTCAATAAACATGTTAGAAAGTTCCTTGAAAGTTCATTGAATTTGTTATATGTCATATAGAATATAAAGGGGGATAATTTTAGTAACTGTAATAATTTAATGTAAACTTATTGCGTCTGTAAAATAATATTTTATAATTTACTGTATATTTTAAATTATAATTATTGTTTAGTTATATACATATGTATTGTTATTTTAATTACGATTTAATTAGACTGGTAAATAAATATCTAGTTTATATACGGCAATTTAAACTTCAGACTATACAAAGTCGTCTTAGGTTCGTTATATCCGAGGGAGAACAAAATATTAAATACTCGGTTTTGCAGTAATTAAGCAACGTTACATTTTACATATTTTAGCTTATTTAATGAAGTCCATTTTCCCATGGAAAATTCCCATGGGTTATATAGTATAGGCCTATGGTTGAACAGCGTTTTGCAGTAAAATGCTAACCCACAAATTGCGCAGTGAACGAAATCGATTTTAAATTGTTTAACAGCAATTCAATCTGGCGAATATCAATTATATTATTGTTTTGCTATGTAAAATATTATTCCCCGATTCACAATTGAGGGATTTAAATTACAAACTGATAACTTATATAGGTTTTGTATACAATATACACCGAATTTCTCAATTGAACAGCACAAAATATCCTTATATATCTACATATAACCCATATTCATATATTTATATTTTGAACCAAACTAACTTTACTTAATAAAAATGATTTGTAACATTATTCCATAAAATAATCATGTTTCATTGTTTCAATAATGAATAAATGAGTATACTCAAGGTATACAATATACAGAAATTCGTGTAGCATTTGAATTGCCTCCATATTATAATAATTCACATGATATTTATAAAATAAACATGCAGAATTAACTGCAAACGTATACCTATAATTTAATTATCAGTTTATTAATTAACATACTTTTCTATTTATTTTCCATATTTAGTTATGCGTAACTTCGTTGATTTTTCTTCTGCTATTTAGACCAATGCAATTAAATTAACCTGTCTAAGAAGGAAAACCTGCCTAAGCCGGAAAACATCAGTATCCCTTTTTATATATAGTCATTGACAGGTTTTTCTGGCAATGATAATTTAGAAATGGCAATCGAGATTATAAGATATTGCAGCTAATATCGCTCCCGCGCAACATCTCCGTAGAGTTAACATGAGGAAAGTTGCAGATGCGACGACCGCTTTGCAACTTTGTTGCGCATCGGCAATTTATCGCATTATTTTCGCTGTTTGCAGCCAATATAATTAAGTAAAGTGTTGGTAGATTATATACTACTCTAATCCGAGTCAAATCACTCTTCGTTTCCAATAAGTAGATACATATATAATATAAAAATATTAATTTTACAAGAAAATTGTGAAATATGAAGTTGAAAAAATCAAAATTGCATCTCATTACAATTTAACAGAGTGATGCTTATAATCATAACAGTTAATATACATGAATAAAATACGATATAAAGTCAATAAAAATACTGTTAAATGTGAAACATTACCTTCGTTGTCACGTTTATGGTTGGCTGCCAGCCGATCATAATTCAACCTGTTTAAAACAAACACAGAAATCAAGTATATTAATATATTGCTAATAAAAATAACAATTTTGCATATATAAATAGATAGATACAAGATGAAAATGGAGAATAATCATGAAAGTAAAGGTGGGCAAAACATGTTGAACATTTTTAAATTGCATTCATACACGTTGCTGACATTAATGGCTATTTATCGGAAGCAAAAGGTGTTAAATTTCCATGTCATATTTACTCGTATAATTTTACTCTACATATTATTATCACCGTTGTGTATCGTCCAATTAACTTTCCGTTAAAAAAATGCAGAGAGGGGAAAAAAACAAATCTCTCTTACACTGAAAGTAAGTAATTTGGGGTGTTGCTACTTCTACACCCTTGAATTCATGCATTTTTAAACCAACTTTATTCATGGTGCAACTGACATTGTTTAAACACTATAAATCAAAAGAACACATTTCACCTGCAAAACAAAATTTCACATTGTAACCAGGCATTTCTCTCCAATTACATATTTTATACACAAACAAAATTCCACCACACTTTTTACTAAATATAATTGTTATTAACATTATTATATAATAATATTGCCTATAGCTCATATAGGAGTGGAGTGAAATATTATTTTAACTCTAAATAAACCAGCTGGAAATATATAATAAATATGCATTTTATGATAAAGTAATTTAAATTCTATTATTTCAACATAGCTGTCCGATAAGAAAAACCTGCAAACGCCGGAAAAATAACTTGCTATAGGTAGCCTATAGTATGTATTACCCTACATATAGTTATATTGTTATTCGGAACTGTTCTTCGTATTCAATATCCATTTAAATTATTGTATTTTACCATATATTTTATATTATTGTCATCAGTAATGTTAATATAGTTTAATCATTAAAACCTGTTAGAGACGGAATGTTCATTTCATTTTATGTGCCTATTTGTGTCAGGCTGGAACCTGTCTTTGCAGGAAATCGTCAATTAATTTGCAGCTTTTCAAACTTTTCAATTTACAACAGATAAGAAAAACCTGCATAAGCCGGAAAATTATATTATTAATTTTATTCCGTTATTATTATTATCACAAATATTATTACTATTTTATTGAATGTCTGCAGTATATACACAATAGCATCCAATGGAAATGGAATAAGTTGCAATTTATTATTTATAATAATAATGATTATTATTATTAATGTTACCTATATATTGTTATATGTTTTGCTGGAAGTTACATAATACAATAGGGCCTACAAACATTAATGTTATGGGTGTTAGAAAATATCGGATTTAACGTGTGAAAAAATGACACATTGTTCAACATACTAATATTATATAACCTCATTAAATGCGAGATTAATGAAGATTTGTCATGAAATTATTTAAGCATGTTGTTGCCATGCTGCCTCACCCCCATTTTAAGATTTGGACGAGGCACTGACTTAAGCCTAACGGTTTTGTTGCACATTTCACGAAGATAAGCCTAAAGGGGCCAGCAGGCCTTCTTCCCCAGTTTATATATAGCAGTGGATGACCTTGCTGTTTTGGCCCCATCACTGGCATGTACCAATGCGCATGCAAAACTATGCCCACAACACCATTGACAACAAACAAACAAAAAAATTCCCACTGCATCACCCATATAACCATGCACAACAACAACAACATCAACATTTCCCAACTCCAGCATCTATTTAGTACCACAAATCCATTTAAATGCAGTTATGACGTCACAGTTCAAATTTCCAAACCAAACCAGTTCCTATACAGAAACTATTTTCCAGATTTTTAAACTGCTATTGTTTTAAACTGCAATCAACCTACCCAATTATTACAATATATTTATATTCTAATTGTTTATTTTCGTTTTTTTATACTAGACCTATTAATACTATTCTATATTTGTTTTTTATCAAAAGCTTTTTATCGAAACATATCCCCAAATTTTATATGAAATAGTATAATTTAATCGAAACTGTATAATTTCAAACTAACCGACGTTAAATTCTCTACATATACGCACTGATTTGTAATAAAATACATTAAAAAGTATAGTATTATGCAAAAAATTAGTTTTTTGGTAGGCTATAATATTTTTATGTAAATACTACATTTTAAACTTTATTGTTTACACAGTGAACCAAAAATACAATTAATATATTGCACTGTATGCCATGCAAATTTCCCATGCTATTATAGTCAAAAACATTATTTTATATAGTCTTTATTGTGAATAATAATTATTATTCTATATGTTCTATAATATTTATTAATCAGAGAATTCCCAAATAGGCCTAAAAACAGCATCAAACCGATATTTGATGTATTATTATATGTGACCACCATGTTTTGATATGAAAAAATGTCTATAACACCTGTACAATTGCGGTACTATATAAAAACATTTTGCTATCACACTATTAAACGTTTTTAAAAACGGATTTAATAGCAACACTGTAATTGTATTTCGTCTCGGAATTAAGATGAAAATAACACGCGGATTTAAATTTGGCAACAGCGTTCTTCTGCACATGGCCATTGTAGACTACACAAATACCACATTCCCAAAATGAACATCATTTCTGCATCAAGTCTGCAGAAACTTCTGTCTGTGTATATATACATTATTTTGCATGCGTTACTGAAATTTCCCATCAAAAATAATATAACTTGTTGCTCAATTCTCAAAATGACCAACGTCCAGCTTGGCTAATCATTTCCAGTCACTTTACATATAATAATTTTCCTGTTATTTATACACTCATGTACATGATGCAATTAACCCGCAGCACATCTGCAAAGTACTATAAACCTATGTATAAACATGCAAACATCCTGCAGAATTTTTCTAATATTTTTTTGCCATTGTATACTGCAGGAAATTTTATTAATTTGCACCATGAGATTATTTTCATTTTCCAACCATTTATAATTCACAGCATTTTTTCGGAGCGCCACCTGGTTTCAGATACGAGAAAAAATTTTCTTTTCATTTTAAAACATGACAAAATAAAAATTACATGTGTATTTTAATTTATACAAACATGCAGGTATAAAATAAATGGGAATATTTCGCTTACTATTTTGTATTTTTGTTACAAATACACTATATACATTTCATATTTATGTATAGTATACTTTTAAACAGGTATAATGAAAGAGAATTACAAAAGGGAACAATGTGCAATATTTTCCTTCAATATTTAGCTTGTATATTAGGAAATAATCAGACGGGTTCCATGTCCATTCAATCACTTACAATAGTCTACAAAAGAAAAACAAGAACTGAAAAATTACCAATTTCTCCATAAACTTGAAACATTCCTCCACATACTGCGTCAAATTTGCCTTTGTAATACAGTTGCTTTACTTGCAACTCTCCAGGTAGTTGCACTCGATATTGAATAAAGCGGTTTGGGGTTTTTTTTGCTCTCTTTCAACAGGTCAAAGGTTGACAAAAAAGGGGTGAAAGGTGACAAGGTCCACTGGCGGTCATCGACGGACACCCACCTTCAATACTGCGCATATCATTAGAGATGAATAGGGAAAATGCGCACCTGACGGCCAACAAGTGAAACTCTGTATAAGGTGCATTCATGCAAACACGCTCTTCTTTCTCATCTCGGGTGTCAAAGGGTCCAACGAGTCGTGCTTGACCCTGGCCCTATTTGGACACCATACCAATGGGTCAAAGGTCACACATCGGCCCTATAGCACGTTACACGCAACTCGCTTAACTCCTTATATGCATAATGAGCAGCACGTGTCTTCAATACACACACAAAAACTATACCTTCTTAAACTCCATGTCATTAGGCCTATGTACCTGTACAGTATATTGCTGTAAAATCTCACATTGGGGACCATTGCACGTTGGCCTTTATATACAAGCAAACCAACTCCATGTGCACCCAAAAACCCTGAAATTCCCAATTTTCCCTTTAAATATGCCCTTTCAAACACCGTCCAAACCCAATAACCTCTCTCAAGGTCAACTACCATACCAGAAGGTCAACTTAAGCAGGTTTTCCACTATATAGAACAGTAATTTCAAGGGTGAAAATGAGCACAAGTTCGGGCCAATTTTCATCATTTCGTTTATGTTGCATGCTGCATGATTCGCATTTGACCAATTGTTAAGGGCCAAATAAGTTTGTAATTACAAAATATGTTGTGTTAACGTATTAAACATGTGGTTAATTACTCTAACTCGGTTATAACAGCGTTATTAGAACCACTGTTGCCTTAAGGAGTATAGCCATAGGTTCATGTTTTCTTATACACATGGGTTTTTGATGGTTCGTGTTACAACACTGAAAATAATTCGCTATAACCGAGGCTTCGTTGTATCCGAGGTTGTAATACTAATACAGTTGCACTGCAAATGATGTTCTGCATTCAACTAAAATCCTAATTGCAACGGAATTATCGTTAAACAAGTTCAAAAGATTAAAGTTTTCCCCTGATTTTATTTATGAAACGCACGTTTACTATATCATATATATAGGTTCCTGCATGTGTAATTGGGCAATGTAATATTGCGCAATAAGGTCATAGACTGTACTTAATAACACACTTAAATTATTCAGTTAGTATAATTTAATTAATTAATTAACCGAGTCAAATATAAATATACAAGTAAGTTTATATAACATTTAATTTTAGAAATTATTAAATTGTTGATACAATAAATGTATATGGAACCAGTAAGAGTATTTCGTAATGTAATTGTAATATTACAATTGGTACAATGGAACCAAAAAATAACCTATAGTAATGAAGAGTCGGCAATAAACAAAGTTAACTGTTGTTTTGCGTTTAACTTTATAATACAGCAAATTCTTTAACGAGATAAGTCGATAAAAAGTGGTCTTCTTATCGCAGTATACGGCAAATATGAATGGAATCTTTTATGTAGGTATAGTATATAACTATAGGCCTATTTATTACAGTGAAACCGTTTTCTTCTGTGAAAATTAGCCAAAAATATAAATGTGAATTGCGATTGCATTTATATTATTTGACAGTTTTGGTTTAACAATTTCAAGTTTTATACAAACTTATAGGGTATTTATTAAATGCCTTGATGTTAAGCACTGAAGGCCTGTATAAGACATTCTTATGGAATTCTCCCCGTCACAATATTACGAAATGACCCCGAAATCTGTTATGTATTGATTGCGATTTCAAGTTGTTGATTAATATGCCCTTTGTTGAAATATAGTTTAGTAATAAAATATGTTAGGCCTAAAAACACATTTTTCACAAGTGAAACATTCTCTTTTGGAACAAAGTCTATAATAACATGCTTGCTTCGGGGCTGTTCCAAAAATAACCAACCAAACAACGGCAAGGGCACCTTCTGTTCCTTTTATAAAAGCCCCAACTCATCGATCTTTCCCTCTAAATTCCACATATATATATATATATATATATATATATATATATATATATATATTCACTTCAGTTACTTCAATATTTTACCTATATTTTATTATATAGTACATAACCGTTGGGCATAACATTCGGCAAATATACCTACCTACACATGTACTTTCTGCATGGCATTAAAATATTACCTTCTATTTTAAGTATCCCTTACCATATCAACTTTCAATGGAGCATATATTTCATCACGATTTCATTTAAAAATTTGAGATAACATACCAGGACATAAAAGTGCAATTGTTGAGCTCACTGGTCGCCATTGCGCAATAACTTAGTTAATATAAATAATTATAATAATAATAATCACCTGTTGGCTTTGTCATTGATGTCAAGCGCATTTATTTCCCAAAAAACGCCATTATCTCCCGCTAGATGGCGATCAGATGGTGAAGACCTAAAATGGTAAAATATACGTATTAAAGCTGAAATCTGACTGGTGTAATGGCGGCCAAATAACTCTAAACAAAGTTTTACGGAACACGTCTGAATATGGTAATCTGAAATTTGGAAAACAACTAGTAATGACGTCACACGTGTCGGTATTTGTTACGCAAAAAAGTTGGAAAAGTGTTTTTCTGGTTTTTCGAAGGCGGGAAAAATTTACGTTTATGACGTCATACCTGTCACAGTGGGAATCGCTCGTGACGTCACTTACGCACTCATTGCTTTCCCTTGCCTTGCCCAAAGCCAGTTTTCTCGGTACAAACAAAGTTCCGAATCCCGAATCGCTTTCCATGAATCGATTACACAAAAATTCCAAACCAAAAAAAACCACAACCAGTTTCTTTTTTCATGTTGCGTTTTACTTTTTTTTTTCTTTTCTTTTGCTTTCCAAAGGTCAAACGAGGGTCTGTATAACTCCCTGTAACTCAGGTTTCTTACGATTCCTAGAATTAAGTCTTTTCATTTACAACTTTCACCAACCGGAAACAGTATAGAAAGAATGAAAAAAGAATGTCTGTAGTCTGTAATACAAGGGGCGAAACGAAAAGTCCCGCAGGCAAGCATCAAGTTACAGTTTCCGGCCTCATGTTGGTGCCCAACCATTATTTTACTAATTTACCCGCACATATCGGGCAACACCGGATATAATCGAACTCCAGTGACGTCACTAAAGTGTTCCCGAAAAATGTGGATAATTTGGGAACTTTTACGCAATCGGCAAACAAAATAAAAAGAAACGGTTGTCACGGCACTGACCTCGATCGCAGCGCCACCGCCGATTGCGACATTTCCGCGATCCGCATCCGCAATAGTTCTCAATTCTTCCGGTACCGCCGTAATTGTACAGTTTCCAACCAACAGTTTTTACGTTCACAGTGGCGAACCCGTCCGCATTCCAATCCTCGTGACGCGGCCCTGATGACCTCCAGGTTTATAAGTTGATGAGCTTGCGGATCCATCCGACTCGGTGATCCGCATCCGCAATGTGCGAAAAATGGCGCTTGACGCACTACAGGCGAAATATTTGAATGGAAATCTTATCACCGCGTGATAACTGATAAGACAAAAGGCTGTTCGCTTCTAGAAGTTGCCAGGAAATTACGTTGAATTAATTTTAATTAGCGTTTTTTCCTGCGGGCTTCACGATAAAATTTCGATCTCGCGATAGCGCGTACGTTACAATTCATGTGAATCGAACAAAGACATCGCACTCAACGTGGTCCGATACTGTCTTTTTTGTTGTTGGTACGACACGCACTGTACCAATGCCCTTTTGGCAAAAGAAAAGTCTTTCCAACTTCAATCCGTATTCCAACATTCAAATCGGTTGCCATTTTTGAGCTTAGCCACGGCCTTGGCTTTAGCGTAAGCACAGATGCAGGACGCGCCCTCTCGCGGGAGGGTCAATAAACACAGTTTGTCTCTGCCGGCCGACAGATGGCACCACATCACAGTCCACTTTGGAAGACAGCCTTTATTAGCTGCTAATCCGATCTGAAATTAAATATTGATCAGTTATTACTCGATTCTCCGTAATTAAACCTGCTCAGAGCATCAAACTAAACTATCAATTCAAACTGAATAACTTGTTGCTTACATAAACACGCATCTGGGGTTAATAAAAGTATTTTCTTCCCTGCATCAAGTTTTCTCCAATCATCACTTAAATTTATGAAAGTAAATTAGTATGGAAAATTATCAGAAACTTGTATATAACTAATTTTATCTCTGAGGTTCATATAAAATCACGGTTCCTTACAACATTTGTCCAACTGCAGTCATGCTTAGCTTACTCATCAAGCATGTCGAAATTAAAACTTCCATGAGGAACTTTGGTTTCAAACTACATTTATGACTCGCCTTCACGGTTATTCATATATCTATATGACATTTTCTTGGAATTTAGATAAAGCAACTGGATTTTCAGAGCTTGCATTTCGAATACCAATAGAAATATTTGCAACATTAGTAATTCTGGCCATGCAGTGTTTCCACATGAGTGTATTAAAAAGAGATTAAAATGAATGTACAATATTATTTATAATCAAATGACTCAGTTTGTGCCTCTCCTTTGAAAACGCATATGAACCGACTTTGTATTTGAGTGAATTTACATTAGAATTTGCTGCATCATAAAACAATAGTACTTTCAACATAAGGAAGTTGGCCACGGTACGAAATACCATCCACAAAACTTGGAAACATCCCACTTCTCACTGCATGCGGTAGAAAAGTAACCGAAAATGGATCCTCACCATGTCCAAACTGTCACGTGCAATCCACAATTTCCCTGATCTGCGACCGACACATCGGGCACAGTTCTAAGAGACGTGCACATTGCGAGCAGAACCCACTAAATGAAAAACAGCACACAATTGATAAGAACACGAGCGAATATGTCAACAGACAGTTATTAGTCATCTCACCTGTGTAGGCATGGCTCGAGTCTGACAGTTGCCCGCAGGTCAAAGCACAGCGTGCAAGAATCTTCTTTCACCGTCATCTGACGTAACGATAACAGCTTCAGGTGCCTTGGAAGGATTGTCTTGTACTCTTCTGCTAGTGTGGCGTGGTCGTTGAAGTTTTGGAACGGCCTGTCGGTGGGCGGAAACTTGAAGGGCTTCTTGCCAAAATTGAACTCGCATTGTTGAAAAGACATAAAACTGGCCGCGGCAAAGAAACCCGTCCTGTGGCAAAAACAACAACCACGTCACAGTCTTCTAAATCTCAAGACTACCAATCAACTGTACACCAACTTACTTGGAATTAAGGAACACCTGAGTGTAAGGAGGCAGTGGCTTCCCATTCAGGTAAAACACAACTTCCATTTTCTCCAGGTCTAACACGGTTCCCAGGACATCTCCTGCAACAAAACCATACATCACTCTACCAGGTCATCCATCATCACACTAAATCTCCATATTTCCAATGTAAAACCTGCTTTCCAACATGGATGAGCGTGCGCAGTACTAGTCGCGTTGAACCAGATCAACTGTCGGCAGCCATCGTACGCTATCGAGAACTCGTCATCTCCTATTCCGTAACCTTCCTGCAAGGAAATTTTGAAATCATTATCTTAATCAAGTCTTAATTAACACAATTTGTATCCATCATCGTGACAATCGCTACGAACATGGTTGAGGAACTTGCTGTTTTTCGTGGCCCACCCGATCTGCATTACGCCCGAAGTGACCACCATCACCTCGTAGTACCATACACCATGGTCCACTTGAAATGTACACCTGACGCTCTCGAAAGACGAAGCATCGCAGCGAGCTTGAAGCCCATTGGCCGAGATCTTCAAGTACTCGCTTACGTCATTGCTGTTGAGGAGCGCATTCACCCCGGTCTGGTCCACGGTCTCGTATGTGAATGTCCTTCCCTGAAATTTAAAACACTTTCAATCTTAATACAAAACTCCATATTTCACACGTATCAATCACTTGTTTTCGATACAGCACCTCCTTCACAACTGCTCTCATCCCACAAATCAACAGCCATCACCGGTCATCCACCGCAACAACAAAAGAGAGTCCACCGTTACAAACTTTTGAAACACTTTTCACTCCAACTTCTCCGACTTACACAAGTTGTCTAAACACCATTGAGCGCAGAATGCCACCTGCCGATGGACGAAATTAGCGGAGTTGAGCCACCGTTCCAGTGCCTCTAGAGGATTCGACTGGTAGGATGCGAGTCGCTTACAAATGGTAACTTTATTTTCACCTTCAAAGAAAACAACAAGTGACTGAGATTGTATTGAACATTTACGAGAAACATTGGTCTCTTCATCGCGGCATCTCACTTGTCTGAGCAAACTTCTCCAGCGCCAACAAAGCGAAGAGTATTACTGACGGATGAAGGTCTTCATTCTGTATAATATACACAAGTTAGTATCCTCACAAGTTAACGTGTTGCCGATTAGATAGACCACAAACTCACAATGTGTGCCAGAAGGTATTCTAGCGTATTTTCCGTGAGCAACGCGATGCTACTTGGACCCGCCAACTTTTCCGCAATGCACCCGAGAACCACGCAAACGTTCCGGTGTCGAGTTGGGTTCTTGGTACCTTTCTCCGCCGTTTCCTTGGACAACCCAAACATGTCCACCAGTTTCATCACCGATTCCTGTCAAAATCCAAATTATCATCTCTGTATTTATTTACATGCGCAACACAATTTCAATCCGTACCTTGGTGGGCAACGGGCAATCGTCCAGGAGGAGCGTTATGACCGCAGGACCCAGTGGGTCATCCATGGGTATCACCTTGACCATCGAGTTGACCACGGCAAGCCACCCGGGTTCCTTGTCGGCAATGAAATGTAGCTTCATCATCGATGGCGGTAGCTCCTGATCGCTGAAATGGGCATGGAAAATTTCATCAAATTTCATCAATTTCAGAAAATGACAGTATTAAAATGTGGCAGGAACCAGATACAGTTGGAATTCTCCGTAAATAAACCGATTCTAATCTGGAGCAAGGACGAGTAGTAGAGAGATATAAATACTGCAAGTACATCGGCGCTTTATCTTGTCACGATGACCTTATTGGGAACGTTATTGGAAATTGAACTCACTTGTCTACCAATACCCTGATGATGGACAGCGTGTCTAAGACTAGTGTGTCGATGGTGGCCAGAAGTTTACTGTTTGGTCCGAAGTCAAGATCGGTCAAGAAACATTCGGCGCGGTTCCTATTGCGTCTGCGCGTTCGGTTCCTGGTTCCGTTGGACCGGCCGGTGCCATTCCCTGATGAAATGTGCCCATTGCCATCCTGAAATTAACAAACTAGTAAATAACAGAAAATGTGGCGAAGTATAATTAATATACCTGCTCCAAAGCCTCTTGTCGGCGTTCCTCCTTGCAAAGACAAGGTCCCATGGCACGCACCAGGATTTGACCGCAGTCCAGTTTTCTGACCGCGTCAAAGAAACAACGGTCTTGTTCTTACTCTTCTGCCGGACGGGTTGTAAGTGGCCATCGAGTGTCCTGCCATATTTCTTCTATTCCTATCTAGTGGACACCAATTGCAATTGACTTTCTAGCGAAGACCAGCGAAGACAGTACGCCGATGACCGAGGCTTGAGGTTCGCACCGAGGCCAAACTTTCAGATTCTGTTCATTTGTTGTTTACTTGTACACTGGGTATTGGGAAAAAGTGAAACACCTTGACCTGGTCTTCGTTTCTGTTCACCAAAAATGATACAAATTTTCAGCCGTTTCTCGGATTTCTATTTCACTGCAACATGCTGGTACTGGCTTAATAGCGTACAAATTGACATCTTAGTGTAACCTGAAAAACAAGAAAAATAAGCTGTCTTTAGTATAATATTTATACATAATAAGAGTCCAGACATCACACTGGTTTATGATAATCCGTTTGCAAACAAACTGCCTTATAATTTTAAATGGAAATTAATGTTTTCAATGACAATAAACGGTAAACGAATTAACATACAAACATTGGCTCAAAATCAAAATAAAACAGTGTGAGTGTATTTAGTCGCATTATTTTGCACAACTGCCAAATCCCGATTTATCTTTCTTTTCTTTTATATTTCACATTACTATTTTTATATTAACTTCCTGGTGCGATTATACTTATTACCTTGAAATCTTGGATGGAAGATTATATTTACTATTATTAGAAGAATTTCAACAATGCTTACAAAGTTCAAATTCTTAAGAATTCTAACCAAGAAATTATAAACATTTCATAATTGTTGGGTGTCGATCGAGTGATAATTTTATATGTAAACAATTAAGCAAAATATTATTGTTGGTAATTACCAGCTTGGCATCCAATCCAAACAACACATATTATGTACTAATGTTATTTGTTACCAGTGATTTTACAAGCAAATGAACAATGAGAATCGATATTTCTGCTGTATTAATTTCCTTACCGAAATTATGAAACCTCACAAGAGCGGGCAGCTTTTTACTTGGAAGGGCGCGATCGTTTCTAAATTTAGATTACTGCAAAATAATCACTTTTTCCACACCTCAAAGTTTACACACATCATCTTATGACGCGTTTAAAATATCGAACGTCAATGTAAAATAAATACTTGTTTTCGCCGATTAATTTCACCAAGATAGATTTCTTCCCACATGGAAATGCGTCATACAATTCTGTCAAGGACAACAAACGCTCATTTACCACTATAAAATTTCCTTAGTTGACGAATTATTTTGCTCCTTAATCTCGGTATATCTTCTGGCATGCCACGAGTGTTTTTTCCCTATTCATAAGCACGCGTTTATCGCGTCAGTGTCATTTTTTTAGGCCTAAAAAGCGTCGCTCAGCGACCGACTCGTCGCTACCAAACCGTCAAAGATTCCTTAAAAATGCGTTAAACGATACTAAACAGTGAAAAAAAACACATATAAACGCAGTAAACTTACGTGAACTTCTCGTTGCCAACAGCAGCGCGATTTTTCAAAGCCCAGCGTGTTTTCGTAGAACTCGTCCAGCCATGTTGACATCGACTAGCTCCGCCCACTGAGCCCATAAACCACGCCTACATGCAATTTATATACCGACATTCGACCAATCGCAAACCTTTTCCTATTTTTACCTCCTTGTTTTTACAGTCGCATCACTGACGTCACGGATTGAATGACGTCCGAATTTGAGAGAATGATTAAAATAAACAGATAAAAGTAATTTTACAAGGCGAATAATAATTAATCGCGTCGTTTGCTGTTACATTTCACCTGGTGAATTGTAATTTGTATCAATTACATCTTTTTATTTGACGACAGATTCCAAATTAGCCTGTAATATATTATTTATATACTGCATGCGATGTTTTAATAGACTGGCAAAAGAAAAAAAAACAATTACAAGTGAAGTGCGTCATTACGATTCCATCTTTTCAAATCGCAAAATTCATATGATAATATGAAACTGCCAGGAACACAAAAAATAAGGTTGTCATCACTGCAGCAATTCGCCTGAAAACTCCGACAATATTATTATTAGTTATTACAACGTGACGCATACTTTGAAACAAATGTGTGCAAAAATCCACAAAAGACAACAGCAGAAAATACGATATTATCTGTGACTTGTTTGCTCCTTCGTCTCATGCATTTTATTTCTACGGACATTCTCACCGCCAATGTTCAAAACTAAAACTGTTACGATATAATTACTATTTTTTCACGCGTAAAGCCCTCTTTGAAAGAAAAAAAAACGAATCATGTATCCCCTCTTGCAAAACATAAACTGGTCATCCGATACGAACAAAATAGCAGGTCCGCTGCCGCTGTGTTTCACGCCCAGCAAATGTGAGAAATGGAAAAACCACGAGGTGCAACATTTCTGTTCACCTTCGTTTTTATAGCTCGGCAAAACGAGAAACGCAGAGTAAAAAGCCGGCCGTATATTTATTAAGTATAAATTACGTAGCAGTTTTATTTGTCTTCAACTTGCTAATCGTTATTCGAGTGTAATCTGGTGGCGGTGGATTTCGGGGGAAGGGCGAATTTGGAACCGCGCAATGTTGTGCGGCACGCTGCGGGGCGAAACAGGGCGAGCAACGGAAGGCAAAAATCGCCAAGCGGACCCAATGCTTGCCCAAAAAAACACAATTGGGTCTATTGGTCGCTAGAAAGTGCTGCCTTCTGGCGGCTGAGACAGCTTCATGTTCTCTTTGGCAGTCATTAAGCGGCGCAGTTCTTGTAACACGGTCTTGATCGAGAAGTTCCTCTGCCAACGTGCCAAAGGTGGAACGGCACGCTTGTCCACCTAATCAGACCAATTTTAAACCGTCAATAAACTCTTATAATTGTTATTTCAACTGCATGTAGCAACAGACACAATGAATGATTCACAGTTAAAAGTGAAAGCGGTGCAAAATTTTCAAATTGTAGCGCAACGAATTGTAGCGAATGACCGAAGATTTTTTGGCTAATCTTCAAGTCTTACAACACAGTACTACAGTATATACGGAAACTGTTCATGAATTACATTTGGCAAGATATTGAAGAAACTTTCCTAACACTTCCGTACGTGTTAACCGGAAGTTGAATGCACCCAAATCATTACGAATACTTTTACCGGCGAAGGTAATGACATTGTGTCTGCGTGTACATCGACAGCAATACAAGACAAATTATATTGAAATTACCAATCCCGTCGTGTTGTTCACCCCGTTCATATTGATCCTCGTTATGAACCTCACATTGGGAGGTTCATCAGGATATCTGGTCCCACACTCTACCTTCAGACTGTACATTCTGTTTTCGAAGACGGTCTATTGGATGGGAAAGAGAGACGAAACGAGACAGAAATATACTTGAGGATCAATTCAAATTGGAAATCGATTCAAGGATATACGACACAATGGCGGCACATATATAATGATAAAATAAATATACTCGTGCTGGGCCGATAATCATCCCGGTCCAATTGGTAAGGGTCATGTCACTGTCATCCTCCAGGCCCCAACTGATGGTTCCATCTCCAACACCTTTCTGTCCCTGTTCAAGTTCTTCAAGAAGTCGGAAATTTCGAGGCATAACTGCAAAAAATGAGACAAAAATACAATGACAATTTTATCCTCCTTTTTTCTGCATTGTCCTAGCATTATTCACTTCCGATTAAAAGTTTAACTTTGTAATTTCTGACAATTTTTTAGTATAATAGGATAATGGCACAATCCATTATTACTGAAAACAATTGTACATTCAAAACATCAGATAAAATGAGATTGAACGGTGATTAAAAATTGGTAAAATTCCAGAACAGATTTCGAATAGGAAATAGTAAAAGCGCATTTAATATCACAACACGTATAAATCGTGCAAGTTTTTGATGATACATTGTTCAGCGGTGCGTTTACGGGAGTATTTCGGTTTTTGGGTTTTTGTGGCCAAATAACGTACGCAAAATGAAAAACATGGCGAAGCAAGAACTTATCGTTTCGATTGCGAGCTCATTTACCACATTTTGAGACGGAGCTCAGGCTAACAATGCAACTACGATCTCTGCATTCGTTTCATTTAATCAGAAGTGACGAAAGCAGAGCTTAAAATTTGTGGGAAACGATCAACAATCGCTCAACTCACCCGCACCACCAGTGGTAGCCGCCATGTTGGCCTGTGGAAAGCGTTTACCGAGCGAGTCGTGGCCAGGCCGACTCCCTACTCAAAAACGTCATCACACAAAATGTGGTCGGCCATGAGTCACGCAGACCGGTGCAACGCCGTTGGTGAAAGCGCCGTACGGTGAAATGACAGCGTTGAGACAAAATCGAATTTCCGCGAATTTCGCTCGTATAGCGCCATCTAGCGTTCACCATGTCAAATGGAGAAAAAAAAATGTTATTTTAAAAAGAAAAGTACTCATAAATAATATAATTTATATATACCATGATTTTAATGTCAATTGTGTAAAAAGGCATTTATAAGCCTGGATACAACAATACACAGACATTAATAAATAATAAAAAAATTAGATAATTATTATCACTATACCATATACATAATGTAATCATTGTAATATCAAGACTATAATAATATGCATGCATAAGAATAAATTGTTAATCTGTCCCAATATTACTATTCAGGCAAAAAGTATATGCTATCCATAATGTAAATGCATGTTTATCAATTTAGACATGTGAAAAATGTATTTCAAATATAGAATATGTAGTACGTAAATATTTTTGTAGCAAAATGCAAACATTTAACAGCACGATTAAATAATTACAATTACAATACAAAAGTCATAAAAGAAACTACAATAATCCCTCTAGTCATTTAAATTTATTTTTTAAGTATGGCTTCATTCCAGTTTTGCATGCTAAATTTAGAACTGCTATAGCTATACAATAATTAAAACTATATGCTAAATCAAACAATAAATCGTATAAAACATTATTTAAATTATTTGCATGGCATATGTTATATGTATGCAAATCTGCATCAAATCTTAAAGTTCAGTTTTGCATAGTTTAAGAAGAAAGTAAGGACAGAACTACAATATCAGACTAACATTACTGCGGCCAGCACCACCAAATGTACCTATACCCTATGTGCATATATGTGTAACCTAAATGGTTTGAAGAGGAATTACTGTAATAAAAACTTTTATGGGTTGTCATTGCAGAACATCTCACATATAGTACATTTACCCTACTTGTTTGCATAAACATGCACCAAAAATGTGGAAAGGCAGCTACGGCTCCGAGTGTTGCGTAACTTTCGTTTCAACCGGTACCACGGTTTTAAATGATATCCGGAGCCGACTTGACCGACTCGAAGCTCCTGGGCAGCATGCCTTCCGGTTGACCAGCATTGGGCACACCAAAGATTTGCTCTTCTTCTAGATCCTCTCTGGGCACCCTGGGTTTGAAGGCTGCATCGAAATTGTAATATATGGGTGGAGGTGGAGGGAAATCTGGTTCATAATCGGCCAGAATCTGCGATTGTTGATGACTGAGGGGCGGAGGTTGAGAATGAGGAGGCGGTGGTGGTGGTGGAGGAGGTAACTCCAGAGGTGTCTCCTCGTGGCACAATGGATGCATCAGTGGTAAGGTGTGGCAACCGTTGAATCGTTTATGGAATTCGGCTAAGTCAACTTCGGGAACGTAGCAACCGTTGTTGTCAGGGTCATCGTCGTCCATGTCCAAGTCGTGGGAGTCCAGCACCAGCACGTTAGTCCGTCCAAAACGGCCACTGATGCCGCTTGCCAAAGAATTGGCCCTCATCGTGGAAGATGTGCCGCAAACCAGGTCTGCTGACTTGTCGCTGTCCTTGCATCTCTTGTACAGGTAACATCCTCCGTAAAGCACACTTGCAAGTACAGTGCCAAGTACGATGGGCACCAGAATGGCTATTCTGGCAGGTGTCATGATGGCCGCTGTCGAAACTGTCACCAAAATCAAATTATACTGATTCGAATGGTCGTTTGACGTGAAACAGAGCCCATCAGAGGGCGCTACACTCAACTCAGGACATGGCAACAGTAACCAACTTGGTTATAATCATCCTGTCATCAAGTTTTTTCTTAAAACCCTCAACTGTACCCTCTTCCACCTGCACCTTAGTTGAGTGTCACGCCATTCGCTGTACAATAATACAAACTTTTGCATTCATCTTCACTTTCATCAGATTGATCCTTACAGTTGGGAACACTATTGCATCTCAATGACATGTCCAAGCAAGTTGTGTCCCCGCAGTAGAAACCCGGATGACACAATGCTGCAGCTATATGGAATGGAGAATACCAGCTTAATCTGGACTCTTACGAGAAAAATCCTTAATGTGAACCGTACATTTCCTGACTGTGTAAGCAGTGTAGATGGCCTTAAAAGTGATATTTGGCCATTTGTCATAGTTGGCATGCAAGTTCACCACTGCTGTATTCACCAGGTCAGTTACCGTTTCGGCAATCACTCCGCAAAACTCTTTACTATACGCAGGTGACATTACGTTTGAACTGCTGCGATTGAAGATTTGCAAACGGTTCGACTTGCACTCGTTTGGTGTTTTCAACGTGAACTGCTCAAATGACACCGTCACCTAAATGAAGTGCAAATTAACCATATTAATAAATATAATCAATAAAAAATAAATAATTGCAGGTATTACACCTTGTAAGGATCAGGCACTGCAAATTGCCAGGTGCAGAGAAGAGCTTCCTTGGGGTCTAGTGATTCTTTGACTTTGTCTATGGGAATATCACTTGTGCCGAATGTTCCCGAAAGATCCGATAGTGTGAAAGAGCATTCAGTCGCTTTTTCTACTGTACAACTAGCTGAGGGACATATTTTATAATTGTTACTATATACATATATAGTTTATATAGTTATGTGCAGTATTCGTTCGATCCATCACCTTCTACGGGGACAAATTCATACTTGGCCTGAAAGCCCTTTCCCTGGATGGTGCCATCAGACTGGAAGAGGATGGTCATGTTTGGACCACATGAGTTTATATCTGCGTTTATCAGTGTAGTCAGTTAATATGCTGATATTACAATAAAAATTATATGTGGATTAAAATCTGCAGTACAACGTACCATGAGGGAAGGTATTACCACACTCTTGGCGAATCACATTGGCAGAATCACTGGGAAGGCCATCGATGAAGCGTATGTAGTCATTTTCGCAATTTCGTGATGGTTCAATATCGAAATACTCGCCCAAAAATGTAATGCGTACGTATGATTTTTCCCCAGCTGATGGACAAAGACAATTTTGAAAAATAACTCTTGATGAAATAATCTCTGAAATATTTAACACTTGCATTTCTATACCATAGAGCTGCAGATAGCATTGTGTGTTTTTGGTATAATTTCCGGGAAAACCAGGTGAATAGAACTCTTTCCTAGTTGCGTTACCTTCACGGAACTGTTTGCAATTTGGATGGTCTGGTCCAAATATTTCATCGCCGTTGGAATTATTAGATTTTGAGTTAGTGTTCCCTGCGCCCAAATTTACTATAACATAATAAAAATTTCACAATATAACACAATTATTTCCTATCTAATTATCTGAAACAAACCACTGCTTACCTATACAAAGGCACCAAAGTATCAGTAAGACAACTTTGACAACTGTAAAAATTAAAAAAAATATCGCTTGCATAAGCTATATTTTAACATTTCTGGTGTGCGATTTTCGAAATGATATGCTGCTTATTTGCAAGAAAATAAAGAAATGAAATGCCGTTGGCTTCATATAACCATAGTTTTCCGTGTTTTTATCCTTGGTTTTTATGTTTTTATATGCGCGAAAAACGCGGCCGCCATTTTGTTTCGAACGTTTTTTTCAAAACTTCGTGCGCCATTTTGCGTTTTCAGATCAAAAACTTTATAGAAAAAATGTCGTCATTCAATTAAAGTGACGAATCTTGCAGTGTATACCGTAATATACCTAGGTTATACCTTCCGGTAAAATTAGCTGTGACCTTATTTATTAGACTCTTCTATTGTTGGATCAAGGTTTTTGTATGTTTAAAACCGGGACAACATTGCAAACATGAAACATTCGAACCAAAAGAGACAAACTGCACGGCAATTGCTATTTTTGCGATATGAAGTACGAAACACGACGCCGGTTCGCACGTGTTTTCATCCCGATATAGCATTTTGTCAGAAACTTTGTTGGGAAAGAGTGAACGTAAAGAAAGAAAAAAAAAACAACTGCGCACATGTTTTAAATTCCAAGGCGCCATCTTTGGATGCAAATAACTACTGAAAGACGCCATTATTAGGCTAAGATTAGGGTTGATTAGGGTTACTACGAAAAAGAGCCGGTAATTGTCCATAATTCTTACGAAAAACCAATACGCTGCGTATAAAAGAAGTGAAAGAGATGCGAGAATACATGGGTAAATAAATGCGGAAGACAGCTGCAAAAATATTTATAACGGATTTGAGGCGGGTTTTTTGTCAAGTTTATTTATAGGCTCCGTGCGCCTAGATAGCTGCGCCCTCTGCTGGTCCGCGTTCGCGACTTTTGCAGGAGGCTATCTGTATTTTCGTACGTGTTTTTGCATCGTTTTAACGATCACTGCGAAAACTAGTGGGAAATACGAGTTGCTGGTTTGTTGGCAGTTACACAAAGGAAAAAGAAGCTAAGTTTACTATTTTCTATGCACTTAACAAATTTTTAAAATCATTTCTGATAATTTCGTACGAGTTTTTGTGCCAATTTCCCATAGGACTTACACCTGAATTCCCGAATTTACGTCCTTCACTTCGAAAACGTGACCATCGTGCATTATTTAATTAAATCTTCCCCTTTCGTAGGCGGGCTTGTACGGAAATAATCCTTGTGTCTAATAGGCTAAATAACGCTTATTCGAACAGTAAAACTACTCTTAGTAAGTAAAACCCCATGGTAAAACAACTCTTGATAAAACTCGCGTTTAGGTGCCATGATGATATACTAACTATGCTAGCGCGCATATATAAACTTACAACGTTGTCCAGTAGGCGTCACTGTTGTTCCAGAATGCCTACGCGCTCGGAGCCTATACAATAATGTTTAGCCTTATTTATTTTCCAGAAAGCAACACATGTCATAATGTTATATCTTGGTTATATCTATAGTCAAGAGCTATAGCTTGGCTATAGTTAATTGCTCTTGAGCGAATTTATTAAAAAAGTAAGGCGCTATTCTGGTTTTATGTATTTTTGATACAAAGTGCATGCCTTTAGCTATTTCCCATGTAATTATCAAATTTATGGTAAACCCACAATAAAATACAAAACCAGAGTTTATAAGATTTTTGAAACGCATGTTTTATTTAATATAAGATGGGATTCCAATAAGAAAAATGCACAAAGATATACAGTATAATTGTGTAAACTCTCGTATCAAATACTGTAACAAAAAATACCATGCAGTTTGTGCCATAAAACGTCACTTTTCATTCATAAAATGTGCGAATCAGCAGCTTTATGGCACAAACTTGAAACTGCAGTAGGTATATTCTTTTGTTTGTGAAACCTGATCTCTGGTCTATGCTGGAAACTTGTCTATGCCAAAACTTTTTCGAATTTTTGGTCCCATATGCCACATATGTGGCACCAATGTCCATGTTGAAAAACCTGTGTTGTGAAACCTGTCAGATGTGAATGTAAATTAATCTAAATTTTGGTACCTTTGGCATTAATAAGCAGGAATTTGACCTGTCTATGGTGGAATTTTATTTGAAAGCCTGGAAAATCTTTGGAATATTTGACTGGCAGGCAGATACAACCAGTTATAATTATAACTTACTGTTTCCTTCTGAAACCGGATCTCTGTAATTCCATCGACCTTTTACCAGTTGGTTTCTGTCTGAATGTAATTTTCTACTGTATATATATTGCCTCCAATAATTAATGCATATTTTTCAACAACAATAAGCTAGCCTTTATTTCTATGTAACACAAATTATTTTGCTATCAAAATGTGGTATTTCTCATTTCGCCTATGGTTTTACTGCAAGACGTTTCTAATCTTATAAGATTTATATCCGAGTTCCTTAATGCGAGTGTATAATGATTACTATAGTCAATGAACATGTGTGTGCTGGTTGCCTGTGACATGCAATCTGGTCACATACCTATGTGACGATCTGCCACCGCAGGAAAGTTTTATATTATGGGGAAAATTTTGGAGCCTTGGAAAAAGCCAGCACATTGGATGCTGTCACGTGATAATGCAGCTGCTGAAATAAAATACGTAATTATGAGTTCCAAGAACACAATTGAGTTTGCTACGTCATTAAAGTTGTTTATATATTTTGAAGATATCATTATTATGTCAGCAAGTTCTTGTGAACTTCCTGCACTATAATATTTCAATGGGAATGAAAACATAGTGTTGACTTTCATTTGTAACTCCAAAGACTTTCTTTATGTATTTGACGACCTTTTATTTCACTTAACTATGAATATTACACAAGCAAGTTTATTATCTACAAAAAAGTGGTTTATGATAATATGCGTTTTACAAAAAATGGATGTACTCTAAAAAGAAGTTTCAAGGACATGAAAAGGGTATGAATTAATGTTTGTACATTTTCCTCTAAATGCCAATTAACCCGGTCAGCTAACCTAAAAACCTATTACATAATGTATTATGAATGAAATTTCAGTAAACATATGTACGTTTTAACTCGTAATTCTTGACAACTTTATGTTTTATTATGTAATAGTTTTTCTGTTCTAACTATGTACTACACATCTGATAATACCAAGATAATAGCCTACTCAAAACTTTGTCCACATTATTGTTGTCTTGGAATTTGGGATAAATGTACAGGAGGATATCAGCTGATCAATCTGACGTTCATTGAATGAACTTTCGTCTGAAATGTTGAAATGTCACCCCGAGGACCTTTATTAATAACAAAGACTGGATGTAACCGGATTTATACCGGTCAAAAGCTACTATGTATTCCAATTTTTTGTGACCATTTGGAGACAGTAGAAATATCAGTGTAACAAAATCTTCAACCGGATGTCTGAAAGTTTGTATTCATTGTCACTTGTCTTTGTCAATGCAAATAAATAACCATCCTTCAGTAGAAATTGTCGGCAAAAACTGTTCATTTTAAATTTAATAAAAGTTGTAGAAAATTCAATTGGAATTTGATATATATAGTCCTTAATTCAAATTCATAATAATTGCAACCAATGTTGCAACTGAGCTAGGGCAACTTGACAAGTATGACAAGAATATGGTAATAAATTATGGATAGCTTAGCTAGTACGTGACGAGTTGTGACAAGACCATCTCAGTGTGCAAGTTTATTGTATAGTGTATGAAATACATGGATTTAAAATTACGTATTGTAAATATTTATTTGCCAATATATAATATAGAATTGTCCCACACATGCTTTTGCGGACGTCATTTATAAACGGCCCCCTGCTCGAGAATGTTTGTTTCCCCACAACATCCACTTTTGTCTATCGTCAAAATATAGCATTCTGAACACGCTTTTTAACGAAGCATTGTGTCGCAAATCAACTATAATCGTGTCAGCGGGTTGAGCACCGAAATCGGTGACATGCTTCTTGGAAAATTCTCATCATCACAAGCCGACATGTTGTTGAGCAACGCAAACGGCCTTCGATAGAGAAGAAATGACATCATCGATAGGCGGTGCCAAACTATTCTCGACCGCTGATTGGTCGATGCAGATGACGGCACTATTCGCAAACCGGCTCGATCCGGATATCCGGACAAAAGAAAGAACGCGCACAGTCTTCTGGGAAGCGTCGTGTTGGACGTTTTATAATTTGCGTTGGTGGTTGTGCTTGTGGACGTCGATTCAAGAGCCGAACAAGAAGAAGAATCCGTTTGTTCATTTCGATTTGTAGATTGAACGAATTCGGGATATCGGGTTTCGCCTAAACGCGACACTCGCTTTTCCGTTGAACGTCGTTTGCGTGGAAGAAGGAATTTTTTCCCCTGACCGAGGGTCAGCCAGTTTACCTCGATGGGTCCTTGCCTATCATGCCGTGTCTGCTCTACATTGTAGTCTGCGTGTTCCCGTCATTGCTCTCGGTGAGTAGATTTCTACCGTTATTCCATCGATTTGCCGACAGGTTTTAAGACTAACATGGGGGAGAAATCGCCATCTCGCGCAACTTTATTGCGCAGTATCCAGATTGCGTGCAATATTTATGTGCGTAATTAGTTGTGGGAGGCGTTGCTCGCGACGGTTTGACGTGCAAGAAAGTTGCGCGACGCGAGCATTCGTCTTGATATCGCAGCGTGCGTAGATGGCGGGTCAAAGCGGATCAACGTTTCGTTGTTGGCGCTTCCTTTTCTGGCGTGTTCAGTGTGTTTGAGGTCGCGGGAATGAGAAGGGAAGAAAAAGAATGGGGTTGATGACAAGGAAGGAGATGAACGGAGATAGAGACGCGAGCAAAGGAGGAAAGTGACCGCTGGGGGGGCGCTGCTGCTATGACGATGTAGGCGAACGATGACGATGTTTCTGTTCTGCGACGTTGTCAACTGAACCAGAATTAGGCCCAATCGAAGGCAATGGCCTTGCTAATGTATTTACCATGTTGCACTATGCCGCCTACGTATTCAATTACGTTCGCATTTGTCGCAAATAATTGAAGCAAGTGCAAAGTTCTTAACAATAAATTCTTATTAATGGCGTCGTCCTTGCTAGATGATAGAAACGAAGATAGAAATCTGCGAAATCTGAAATTGGGGTGATAGGCGAGATGTTTATTAAAAAAATGCAGGTTATTATCATATTATTATTACATTAACTAATTAGTAATAATGCTTGTTTCGGGTGGATCGGAATTCCGAAACTTGATGGAATTTGTATGGATTTTTAAAAACTCCATCTGCTCAGTTTCTCCTTGGTTTCAATAAATGTCAAATAATTCACATATTTTATACTTGTTTTCTTTCAACAGAGCGGCGTTACCTGCCAGCTTTTTGAGAATTCACAGGGTTTGCACCTGTTTGAAGACGAATCGAAACTGGTTCTCAAGGCCGAGCCTCCCTGGGACCCAAGCTGATAGCGGTTGAGGTGTACAGCGTTCCATTGGCCTGGTAATATAGTTATATATTGATTTTGAACATTTCCTCTTAACTATGATACTAATGCAGAACGTTAAACGTTTTCAGATTAAGTATTTCTGAGAAGATTCCAGTTCATTCCAAGGCATAAGTTTGTGAAAATTTCCCGGAAAATTTGAGTCGTCTGATTTGCCCGTCTTGTGCACCCTACAACAATGAAGGTTACTACACCAGTAAGCTCGGTGGAAATAGTAGAAGATAATGTTTCTGCTTTGGATGTTGTCAAAGAGATCGCAAATCGCGCTGTGAGTAACTAACTAACTGCACATATAATAATCATCTTCAGCAATACTACATTGTGCTTATATTTTGTTGCAGGAGCATGAGGAACCGTTCTTTGTGGTTGACCTGTCTGACATTGTCAAGAAACACAAGATCTGGAAGTTGAAACTTCCACGTGTTGAACCTTTTTATGGTAAGTGACTGCAAAATCTCTATTCTTTTAGCAGCAAAACGTCAGTACACAGGATTTTGAACTTGATTTGGTTTTAATATAGCTGTGAAGTGCAATGACACGTCCATGGTTCTCCAGGTGTTGGCTGCCCTGGGGATCGGGTTTGATTGCGCATCGAAGGTAAATGTTGAGTTGTTTTGCTGCCAATGAATGTTTTCTTATGATGCCATCATTGCAGGGCGAGATCCAAAAGGTTTTGGATCTAGGGGTTGACAATAATCGTATAATCTATGCAAACCCTTGCAAAACATTGTCGTTCATCAAGTACGCTGCCTGCCAAGGCGTCTCGCTGATGACTTTCGACAACGAAGCTGAACTCCATAAAATCAAAGCTGTTTTTCCAACTGCCAAGTGAGGAAACTTCTGAATTTGCTGAGTTGCAAAAATCCTGCCCAATGGAGACTTGTGGTACACGTTTTTGTGGTCACTTGCCAGGCTTGTAATCCGCATCCGTTGCGATGACACGAAGGCACGCTGTCCGCTTGGAGTCAAGTTTGGAGTCGAAGCCGAGAAGGCCGTAGAACTGCTGAAAATTGCCAAGCTTTTGGAATTGAACGTTGTTGGCGTCAGGTACTGCAATTTCCAATTGTAACAATTTTTGAGGAAATTATTTGCTGCGGTTACGTGAAAAACATACGTTCATTTCAGCTTTCACGTTGGAAGCGGGTGCGAAGATCCTTTGGCTTATCACACGGCTATAAAATCTTGCCGCGGCCTCTTCAATTCGGCGGAACAGCTTGGGTTCAACTTTGATCTCCTGGACTTGGGAGGAGGCTTTCCAGGACACAAGAACTCGATCGTTGCATTTAATGAGGTGATTATCCTGTTTTTGTAATAGTTAATTCAATTGTTTGTGTTGGAAAGTGGCAATGGTAAGACTCAATGAATTCTGGCTCGGTCTTGCAGATGACCTCTGCGATCGATGGCGCTTTGGATGAGTTTTTCCCTGTTGGATGCGGTGTGCGCATTATTGCGGAGCCGGGAAGATACTATGTAGCCTCTGCGTTCACCCTATGTACCAACGTTATCGGAAAGAGAACCGTTCAAGCCGACAAGGGTGGTGAAGTGTCTCACATGTATTACATCAATGACGGGGTTTACGGTTCGTTCAACTGCCTGCTGTATGATCACATCGAAGTTAACCCATTGCCATTGAAAGTATGTCGCATCTGCGATTCCTTCATTTCACTGGTTATATGTATATTCATGCGCGTGTTTCACTTGCAGGAACCAAAATGGGCAGTGACTGCGGCTTGCAGCATTTGGGGTCCAACTTGCGATGGGCTGGACCGTGTTGTCCAGGAAACCATCCTGCCTGTCATGGACATCGGAGATTGGATGTTCTTCGAAGGTATGGGTGCCTACACTGTGGCTGCTGGATCAACCTTCAACGGCTTTCAAAAGCCGGGGTTGAATTTCATAGCTTCAGAAAGTACCTGGTAAGTGCTTGTTAGTCCTTGAGTTAATAATGTGCAGTTGTAACTTTTTAATGATTGATGATTCGCTGTCGTAGGTTGTACCTTCAGCAGGAGATGGAATTGAACATGGGGCAAGTAAGCAGCCCAGTGCCCGTCATGAAGACTGGCATCGACGTGTCCGTCGAAGACATCCTTTTGGAAAGCCGGCCCATGTTCTCTGAAATCAGTGTTGTCGATGTCTAAAGTGACACGCAGCGTAATCAAGCAGTTTACTGTTTTGATAATGGGGAAGGTTTGGGGTTATGAAGTGCAATCACATCTCTAACAGTCCATGTGATGTAGTATAACTTTGTAGGTGGAGAGTAATTTAGATATCAGCTTCTTGAAAACTTATTTTGCCATTTACCGGGGTTAACTTTTGGGGTTTCTAAACGCAATTGTGTAGTTACCTTCCTTGTTGTAGGTGTGCCGGCGTAAACGTAAGACGGTCAACTCGACCTGTTTCTCTTTTGATTGGCCTTAATTATATATTATATATGTAAGATGCCGCGAAAGCGAGTGAAAGGTGCAATGGGTGAATGCTTGATGTCATGCAGCAGCCGATTTCAGCCGTCGGCTTGCTGCAGAGAAATGTGACCAATAATTAGATCTCGATTTGAACAATCCCTGTGCATCGTGCAACTCGTTGCTGCGGTAAATGACTGGAACTTCTTGGAAATGCTTAATATGTGCGGTGTGTATGATTGCCGCAATGGCCAACAACTTTTTAATTTGTAATAAATATTTTGCAATCTGAAACCTGGATCCTCCTGCTTGATTTGTCACAACTATTCGTGGCTCGTTAATTATACTCTGCCTGGTCTGCCAATGTGAGAAAAAGGCCGAAGTGGTGCCATGGTGTAGTGTGTAGCTTTTCGCTAATGTGAGTGAATATTGTTTGATGGACACGTGGTTTGAATTCTGATCAGTGAATTTACAATCTTGAAAACATTTCTAGATACTGTAATGGCACCGATTGCCATGAGAGATAAGGTTTCAACAGTGTCCCAAAATAATATACTGGCAACTGTGCAAAAACTACCAATCAACTGACTTTCATTCCAGCATATCCAATTACATGCCAGTATAAATGGCAAGAGATTTGTTTAGTACTGAAACTGCAATTACAAATTCTAACGTTTCTTTCAGAAGATTAATTTCCGAATGTCATTTTGGGACTTGCCTTTGGCAGACGCCAAACCGAAGGACACGTGCACCAGCGAGTCTACTTTCATCCCAAGGGGAAGGGGACATAAAAAAAGATGGTGATTTGCGGCAAAATTGGATTGCGACCAAGTTTTTTTTTTTTTTTTTTATGATTCAAGCGATTGGATCGGTATTATTAATTTTAGGTGGATTTGGTTTATCATTATTATTATTGATCATATAATATTTATATAGTATTAAAGGGAGTTAGTTTTAATATTGTATTTGTTTTATTACAATTAAATTAGGAGCTGCTCCTTTTCATTTTTGTTTTCCAAATTGTGATGTATGGGTTAGGATGAACAAGGATTGATATTCAGGCTTTATATTAAAATTCCAAAAATTAGCCCCTTTCGGCACGATGTAATTTTTTGTTAGAAATTATAGATTATAGGGGGTACACACTATTCCCGTCCAAGGTGACGTCAATACAGTTTTGAATGTCCCGCCTAAACTGAGTAGGATTAGGATAGTAGCGGAGCGTCACCTAGCGGTGCTTTTCGTAAACAAACGGGAATCTACGAGCAAGGCTACGAGGGATCGCGAGCACGTTTTTCGGCTGCAGCTATCATTCGAAGTTGCAATCCTTGTAAACAAGAGTATACAGCTCACGGTAGTCATTGTTAAATAGTTTTCGACTGTAAAAGCCTAAACGGACAATTTGAACCTGCTGAAAGCGATAGGAAAGCGCAATTTTGTATTGGAAGTTGGCGGCGAAGTGCAGCTAGTGATTTTGAGTTTCGAGACTACTACAGTCAAATATGAATCCTGAATCATTTGAAGAACCAGAAGTGGACAATGCTTACGCTTCCGCCTTGAAAGCAGAGAGGGAAGGTTTGGATCCTGGTTTATCTAATACGCTGCGTCTGGTCAACCAAGGTAAGTCAAAAAAGAGAGTACAAAATTAAGCCTAAATAATAACGTGTTCGGTTCGAATTTGCGGAACGACTCAACGGTCACGCCGTGTTTTATTGCGACCAGTTGGTTTCCGACATCTTGTGTACGATTTTTATTTCGGTATAATATCTACTCCGGATAATATCGTCACGTAGTTTTGGGCACAATCATTAGCCGAAGAACTTCGCTTTATAACATGGTACTGGAACCTTGGACTAATATACTTGCGTATAACGCAAGTATATTAGTCCAAGCTGGAACAAAAGTAAATTGTATAAAAAAGGGGCGAGTATTCCACTGCCGCAGGCGGCATGTTTTGAACCGCATGGCGTGCACAGCGCCCCTAGTGCTGCCAGTGGCCATTTATAGAACATTGGAATGTGGATAACCCTGAACCTTAGGAAAATCCTAAACTTGTGGTTGGATTTATCATCCATCGTATCTCATCCGTACACCAAGTGCAGCAATGTCTGTGGTTACTGTTACATTGTATATTAGTTTTTCGAATATAAACTCAGACGTAATTTCAAAAAGCTTATGAGAATTAAAGAGAAATAATAGTAAATGGTGCCAAATGCTTGCAGGTACTACATGAATAATTGTGAAATTGCATTTCAGGCGCTCAACAGTTTATACAGTGTGAATAATTTTTAGAAGTTATTCATATAGCACATATATAGTACTTAGGTAATATACCTGCATGCATGTGGCACATAAACAATTTACTTCAAAATTATGTTTCTCATTTAATTTTCATGCTCAGCTTTTCAAAATTACTTCTGAGAAGTTTGTAAAATGTACATGCAATTGTTTGTCTTTTTTTACTGTATATAATATTTTAATTCTGGCTGCCATTGCCTGTAGTAGTAGGCCTACAGTGCACTATGTATATCCATTTTCTATGCATTTTGAAATATGTTGACCACCTGTAAAAGTTGACCGTTTTTTTTTTTTTGGACCATGAGTGGTCAACATACACAGGTTGCTCTGTACTATGATTTATGGTGTTCAGAATTTTTATATTAGCTTTACCAAAAACCTTGCCCTTCTTTCTTTGTGGAATAAGATGCAGAAATTTCATAAAATAAACGATTTTGGTTATTTATAAACCGAACATGGTAACAATTGCCTGGAAACAGGGAGCTTACTGTTGCCCAAATGTCACTCATATTTGCAAATTTATTGCAGGGTTGTTGCGAAACGCACAGGAACAAACAAACTCTTATTATAGGGTGTTTACTGAACTGGAAATCCTCTAATTATACTGGATTTGTATTTTAACCCTTGAAATCCTGAAAATATATTGGTATTCTTCTTTAAATCCTGGACAATTTATCATTTTGTTAGACATTTCCGATAATCGAGGTTCCATTGTAGTTCATATATACCGGGTGAACCAAAAGTCTGGGCCTTAATTTATATAAATTAACGGTGGCAATTAGAATAAAAACTACCTCACAGTTGAATAGGAAGTCACATGCGAGGAATCAGAAAATCATATCGCACGTGACCTATGATGTCATCTTCAAGGTCATCCATGTTCTAACTTTTGAACTGTTGAAGATGG